>VYZT01022072.1:26452-46251 GCA_013400735.1 Pomatostomus ruficeps
GGGCCCGGTGCTGGCGCTGGGGCTGGGGCTGGGGCCCGGCCGTGGCTCTGTGGCCCCGGGGCGCACCGGACCGGAGGGGCCGGGCCGGGGTTACGTAACGGCATCCGCGCTGCGAGATGCGCCGGTGTCAGCCCCGGCTTCGCTGGCGCTCCCCGAAGTCGTGATTTTTTCGCCCTTCCCTGCAGAGCGATTTAAGATGCATCAGTAAACTGTGTGGCCTGTGAGGTTCAGCTGCAAATTAGCTATTGCCAAGTTGATGCACTCTTAGGATACCTTTTTGTTTTCATTCTGTTTCTCTCAAAAAAAGGCAGGAACGGCCTGTATTCCCAATTTGCTAGCAAGGCTGCAAATCCTTTCCAAGTACTTTGAAGATTCATTAAAAATGATGTTTGGAAATAATGTGTTTGCCAGAAGTGCTGATGCTTAAAATGACTGTATGACGTTTTGCCACTGGCTCATCATTTCATGTCAGTTTCTAATTGCTGTCGTGTGCTGGGAGGATATATTGGTGGTTTTCTTCCTGAAAGCTTCAGCAATACAGGTACGATGGACTAACAGTAACTGAGCGAAAAGACCTTGCTGGACTTCTCAGAGCAAATTAGGAAGCCAAGGTCGAATAGCAAACGTCAGTGGAACTTGTATGGGGTTGCATGACAGGAAAAAAGTGTTCACAAATCTTATTTGAGAGTTTAAGTGAAAAGTTCCATAAATAGACTATTACTCAGTAGATGAAAAAAAAAAAAAGCATAGTGAAGGTGTGAGGAAATAGCTATTTTAGGACTACAATTAACTATATCAGCTCAATTTTAATGGAACTAGTACATTTAATTGCATTCCTAACAGATTTTCTGTTCTCTAGATGATTAACTTGCAGAATGATACCAGCTCAAAGATTAAAATCTCATCAAATATCTAATGGTTTCTCTACAGTGTAATTGTGTTTGGTTTGTAATAGTTCTTTTCTAATAACTAGCCTTTGCCCATACAGCTATAGATACTATAAATAGACTTTTTTATCTTGGTGTAAAGGACATGACCTTGACCTTTAGAGGTTAAGCAGATGTGTTTGTTATGGATCTTATATGTTTAGTGAAGCATTTTTATGTATAGGGTTTTCTTTTCTTTTTGTTTAAAAACTGTGCAAGGAGAGTACTTTATATTTTCTCTCCATCTTAGATAAATTGGCAGAGATGTGTACAACACTGATTATTTGAAAACCCTAAAGGGTTTATATTTAAACTACCTTTTCTTTACAAGTACATGGCAGGATGTATATCTGGAAAACAATATCTGAGGGTTTGTTACTGAAGACTCCCTAAACATTTCCCCTTGCAGCTGTGGGCTGAAAGAGGTACCTTTTGTTGTACTGTAGTTCCTCAAGCTTGCTTCTTCCACTTCCCATAATTTGCTATTGTGCCCCCAGATCCTTCATAGTGCTTAGAGCTGTACTGTTGGGGCCCTTGCATGCAGCCTTGCTTATTGCTGGCAATTTTTTGTTCTTGGCCCATTCTGGGAGCTTATTCGTAAATGTCTGTGATGCGAGCACTCGTTCACATGTACTTGCAGGAAGACGTGGGGTTTTTTCCAAGTGCTGGTGTTGAAGGACAGTACTCTGTATATTTATATGCTTGGATGTGTTTTTTATACAACCATCAGAACCACAACTTTACTCACAGCTATGAGAGCTGCTGTGCATCTGAGCAGCCATTGGAACATTGTTACAAAGTCACCGTGGCCCTGGAAAGGTAAAGCTCTGTGACTTCTGTAACAGGGGAGTCCCTTGCCTCCTGCTCTGTTGCAAATGGTGGTGGGCATGAGATTGCTCTCCTTTGCCACTTCTTCCTCCAGTCCACTCTGGAGGTGAAAGCAGAGTGTTCACACTACTGCTTCATTTTCCTTCAGTCCTCTGGCACACGTGTGTGATGTGTGTATGTGTGTACCCCTGGTGCTGTACATTTCAGTGGAGCCATGGTCTACAGATGGATTTCTTGGTGTGATGGAAGTGAATGGTTTAGCTCTTGTTTTTCCAAATACATGTGGTATCAGCATGGGTTTGTTTTTCTTCTTAATATAATAATTTAGAATCCTGAGAATTTATGCTTCTTTACCTTGCGGCTTTGTCTCAGGAGGGCTGTATTTAAGGGACTCCAGCCAGCCTTCTGTGCCTGTGCCACACTGGAGAACTTGCTGTCACTGCAGTGGGAGACGGGAAGGAACTGCTGGTGCTTCACTGCTGAAGATGTGTATGTATGTATACAATGAGCCTGTCCTAATGGTTTAATTGGTCCCTGTGCCTCATGCATAGGGTAGCGAATACTTATGCATTACTCTTGTATTTTCTAGGTTTTTTTTAAAACACCAAACAATTCAAACAATTCCCAGAGATTTCTGAGAGGATTTTTTTTCCTCATAACTAAATGCTTTCTGGTTTTGAAGCTTTTGACTATCCTGGTGTGGGAAAAGGCAGAGGTTTCTGTAGATAATTTTCATGGGAAATGTTACTCTGGGCAATTATACTTCAAAAAGGAATTTCTCCAAGAATTTCCTTCAGGCTTGTGTTTCTTTCTTAAGCTAAGTTTAATTTTTAAAAATCCTTCACAGTGGAATACTAAAGTTAATGCTTACTTTTTTTGGGGGTAGGGGGGGAATGTATGTGTGTTGAATTTGCCATAGCAGCATTCTAGGTGTTGAAGGAAGCAGCAACAAGTACAGTACACAAATGAAAGTAAACATGCTTAGGCTGTTTGAGGGATGTTGAGTTTCTGGTAAATTGAAAACATGGCTTTGGTCATACAAAGGAAACTCCAGCTGCCACAAATCTAGTGAAGAGAAAGCTGTATAACAAGAGGCCACGTAACATGAGCTGAATTTGGTTGTAATGTTATGAAATAGTAAGGAATATGTAGTTATAGAGTCCTGGAATGGTTTGGGTTGGAAGGAACCTTGATAGGTCTCCTAGTCCAACCTCTTGCAATGAACAGGGACATTCTTCAGCTAGATCAGGTTGCTCAGAGCCCCATCCAACCTGGCCTGGATGTTTCCCGGAATGGGGTATCTACTACCTCACTGTTCTACAGTTTTATCACCATCATCATAAAAAAAACTTATTCCATCTAATCTGAATCTACCCTCTTTTAGCTTAAAACCATTAGCCAATGTCCTATTGCTGTTGTCTTAGGCACTACTAGTAGAGTTCATGCTATGAGTGGTAATTAATTAATTTCACTACCTCCATACCAAAGTTTTCTGAGCTGTAAATACAAACCTACAGCTTTCAGCTATTTTTTAGTAAGTCAGAATACAGATATGGAGGCAGGTAAAAGTTTGGGGTTTTTTAAAAGCCAGTCCTGTGAATGTCCTAGTAAATGGTGTTTCTAGCATGTCCCTCTTTTGGTGTTGTTCTTTCAAGAGAGTTGAAAAAGGATTGAAGAATCCTTTTGATGCTGACAGCTGATAAACCAGTGAAACGTGAAATATGGAAAATGGGAGAACACCACAAGAAATACCTTGTGTAGACAGTCAAACTTGTGTCTTTTAGGGAAACTTCTGGGCTGCACAGACTTGTTAAGATTAAGAGAGGAAAAATACCAAAATATCGGAGACAATTGTTAAATGAGGAAAAAAGATTGGTTTTGTTGCTGTTTTTCCTTTTTTTAACAGGATTTGGCCGAAGTGATATCCAAAGGGTCCTTCCAACCTCAATTATTCTGTAATTTTGTTTTGTTATTACAGGTGAAACCCAGAAAATTGTTAATTTTCTGTTAACAGAGAAAAATAGATGGTGCTCAGAAACTCAGAATTATTCTTTTTCTGGCATATATGTATATGAATCCTATGGAATTTCCAGATAGTTTATAAGCTGATTCGAAATAAAATGTGTCAGTCTCTGCTGAGAGCTATTTACAGTTATGGGTGGTAGCAGCAAGTAGGGAGATGATGAATTTCCAAGCTTGTCTTTCTGAGAAAGCTATAGACTGGTTGCTTAAATGGTTTTAATGTGAGCCTCTCCATCACCAACTCAGAAACCAAGAAAGGTTGTATGACCTATAACTTTAAAAAGAGAAGCTTTGAAGGAAGAGCAAGTTGGAGATTGAAGAAGAGTAAGAGGATAGGTCTGCAATGTATGGCAGTTGTAATATCATTAAATTAGGAAAGCCTTATAATGATTCTTAGAAATGCCTCACTGTACCAGAGAGAGCAGCTGCATTTTGAAACCAAGTTTAATAATTTCCTTTTTTTTTTTTCCCGGTTCCTTAAAGGTGAATATGTTGTAATATTAGTTGAGAGCACTTCTCTTAAAGGAGACAATGGATACATTTGAGGTATAAAGAAAAGAAGTCTCTAGTTGCTTGTGAGTTTAATATAGAATTGCAAGAATTTTAACTAGTGGGTGTCACGCTAGATTCAAAGATTAGGTTTTCTACCAAAACCCCAATTTCCCTCTGTGAAACTTGGTTTTCTTGCTGTCTTCTTGCTGGAGGATGATACCTGTATTTCTCTCAGAGTGCAGTCCCTGGGCCTACCTTAAAGGTTCTGTGTTTCTCAACCAGATATTTTACATTTTTTGAATTTCAACCCTCATCCAATTCCAATGTATCTTTCCCCCCTTATTTTGACATGCTGAGAATCAGGTGGACAAGCTGATTCTACTCAGAATTTACCAGATAGCAGTCTTGGTTATGAACTCTCACAGTGTGATCTGACTACTTGCATTCATAACTCTGCTAAAGTAGTTTTATTTTCCCTTGTTTTTCAGTGGAAATTGAGAGATGGAAATGCTTCTTACCTATAAACTACATAAACCCCAAGTACTTTTTGGTTATCATGAAATTTGTGAAAATCACAAAAATCGTGCTTAGTCCCTGTTGATTTACACATTTCTAGCAGAGATGCAAAGGCACTGGTGTACTCTACTGAAAAGGTTGGATTAACAGATCTCTATATGGTATCAAATGTAGTTCCACTCTCTGATGCAAATGCTGTTCTGTTGGTATGAGGCTCTTCTAGAGCATATGTTATTTCCAATTAAATTAGTGAATTATGATTGTGAGGGATGCAGGGGTATTAAAATGATGGATTGGATCCTTTACATCAGGGCATATATCTGGGACTGCTTTGTTATGAAAACAAGTCAACCCAAAGTTGGTAACATTTGTCTAAGAATGATCTACAGATTGATTTCAAGAAATCTTGTCTTGGAATGTGATACACTTTTTCAGATGATGAACTGAAAGGTTTTCTGTTGAGAAATGTAATAAGCTCAGGTTGCCTAAAGAAGAGTCTGTATGAAACCTGTGCCATGGAGTGAAGTGTCCCTGCTCAGACAGAGATCTTGGCTACATCTACCCAGTGGCAGCTGACCTGATCAATCCTGGAAAATGAAAAAAACAATAGAAGAACTTTGTTCTGTAGCAGTTCCTAACTTCCTGCTTCCTTTAACATGTTTGTGGTGGGAAACCAAGGAGTTACAGAAACCTTGGTGGTGACTGCTACTTGACTGTGGAATTGGTGAGACTTTCATGGCTTATGCTGGCAGTTTAAACGAGAAAGGAATAAATAATAAATAAATGAAGGAATAAAGAAATGAGAAAGGAATTAAAACCAGTAGCCCCAGGTGTGGGGGAGCATGATATGGGACATGCACATACCTCTGCCACTTGGAAGGCTGAGCTGGATGGGAACAGCGTGGTGTGAGGTCCAGGCCACTGGTCAGGACTTGGACACACTGAGCAGCTGGAGTGACCATTCTGTTCCTCAGGGTCTCTTGTGACAGAGTCACCTGGACCTTGATTTGTGCGTATCATAGAATAGACAAGCTGGAATAGAAATGTCACACTCATCCTGCTTCATAAAACACAACTTCATTTTATTCAGATTATGTGATGCAGTGGTGTCTCTCAATTCTTGTTGCCACCCCAGCCTCTTCCCCTGTGATAACCCCAGTATGGATAAGGTCATCTTAAATAGAATTTGTGTCAAGAGAAGTTTCTGTTTACACTGTACAGGAATGGTTCCAGGCTGATGATTCTTCTTCCCATTTCACCTCTGCCTTTACTGCCTCTGTCCTTTGTGTGGTCAACCTGTAGCTGCAGTGGAACTGCAAGTGCACTCTTGCCCCCACTTCTACTTTACGAGGATTTTTATAGCTGACCTTCTCAGGGATGACTGGCACCCTTTTGATCTTGTTCACGAAAACAGCATTTAACTGTTTCTTCCCTTCTGCCTTTGAAAGTCAAATTCAACCTTGTTTGGAAAGACATGGCAGTGTTATAGGAGAAGTGGGAGAGAAATTAACCTAGAGACACTCTGGCTCATCTTCTTAGATTATGATTTTTGAGATTTTGGCCACAAGATAAAAGTTTCTTTAGTTAATTTATTTTAATGGAAAATGTTGGAGAGCAACTTACTTTCTTCTATATGTTTTTTATTTAAGGGAGCAAGTTAGCTGTGTTGTCACCTGATAAGAATAGATATAGGGAAAATGGAAAGGCAGAATCACTGATGGAGACCTACAGAGATGGCAAGAAATGGACCGGATAAAGGGAGTTTCATCTTGAAAATGGGAAGCTGGAGTGGTTAGTTTAGTGACAAATGTTTGTTTCAGAGTAGAGTGGATCAGCTGGGTCAGAAGGTGGTGGCTAATGGTGGAAATGATGGTTAAAAGGAAGAAGCTTCAACATAGAACAGCTTGCTGAAATCTGAAACCTGCAGTTGGTGTTGAGTCATCTTGAGGTCCCTCTGACCCCAGTGTGAGTCTGCCATACCTATCCCTCTGGTAAGTCATTAGGTTGCTTTTCTGTTTAAAGTCCGTGTTCCTGGGGTTTATTCTATTTCTGGAGAACTAGCTGCGTAAGATGCTTGCCAAAACCAGAAGGATAGGAATGATGTGAAATAGAGCTGTAGAGTAGTTAGAGGAGGAGTCTGGAGGTAAAGTATTGGTCAGCTCTGTAGCCAGACGAATTCTTTTTCTTTCTGTGTAATGGCTGAAGAATGCTAAAATCCATCTCCATTTTCCCCCTCTTCCTGTCAGCTAAATGCAAGCTGTCTTTCCACGTTCACTTGTGCCTGACAACTCTGTTGTATGTGTAACTTCTAGGAAGCATAGGCAGGTCATGGTTGCTGCCTGGTTTAATATTCTTGGGTGACATAATCATGGGAAAAAACAATGCATTTCCTGACTGAAGAAAATAAAAAAGAGGTCTCTAACTCTCCTTAACGGTGACCTGTATTGTGTGGGTGTGCAAATATGCTGTGGGAAACTAAATGTAAATTGTATGCTGTTCCACTGAGCAGGCTTTTCTCCTAATAATTGGTAGCGTAGCCTACATATAAAACCCATGGTCAGTTTGCAGTATGCAGTTCAGTGACATGCAGTGCAGTGCAATTATTATTTGCAATGCAAAATAGTCTTTAAAAAAACCCAAACAAGGTATTTTCTTTAGTAGCTGCAAACTCTGTCTCTTGCCCAGTCACCATAAATACCGTTTTGTGACAGAGCTTACAATTAATAACAAGAGTGGCTTCTGTCTCTAATTAATACAGTAATGGTTGTGTTTTCTTTTGATATGGATTGAGAATTAGTGGGGGAGGCCTCAAACCAAGTCAGAAATGAGGGTCAGAATTAGCCCAGCTGACCAACACTGGGACGCTTACGGACTCTTCAGTAGCTCCACATGGTTGTGCAGTACCTGTGAGGTTAAAGCAGAGAAACAGCTTCAGAGGTAATCTATGATATGCTTTTTAATTTCCATTTCTGGTGATGCAAAGGTTGTGGTTGGATCTGCAGATGCCCTGAAATGTAACAATGACATGGCAGCTTGGGTTCATAGCTCCTACCCTTTCTATAAGAGCTGCTGTGTGTGTCTATCTGCCTGCTACAGATTTAAATTTCATCAGCTACCTTAGGAAGAGGAGAAAGTCAGATTTTTTTGCCTTTAAAATTTCTGAATTCCTATCCATCAGCTTCTTCGGGTTTTCATAGTGTTTTGGCCAAAATCATGTAACATTAATCTCCAAAGAGTAAGTTCAGGTAAAACAGCCATGTTGTAATCACGTGGCCTTTCCTAAAGCTGTGATATTTTTCTTCCCCTGGGTTTTAGGTTTCCAGTTGAGATGCCAAGACCAGTTCAGCAGGGGCTGCATAACAGATCACTGTTCATGGTTCTCTCGATGTTTTGTGCCTCCCTGAGTGCCTCATTTTTCTCCCAACTGTATGAACTTTATAGATCCAAGTATCCACTTGTCCTCTCTGACATGTGCACATTCTAATAGCTGGAATGTTACTCAAACTGCGAACACACTGTATGAGTGCAGTGCATGGGCCAGGGAAGGAAGGAAGGATAGATGGAAGGATGGATTGTTGTGTCCCGCTCTGATTCCTGCTGCCTGCCCTGCCCAGAGCTGTACTGGCCCTTGGCTGCCAGCTTGTGGTGCAAAGACACAGAGATACTATTATTCCCTGCCACCTTATGGTGTTTCTGGTGTAATTACCTTCTGATATAGTCATTATTAGATTTCCCCCTCACTGTTCTTCAGCATATTTGGAGATTTATTTAGTGTTTGCAAATTTTTATGCTTTCATCTTAACTTTGTGAGCAAATTAACTCAATCATTTTGCATAAAGCTATCAAATATCAGTCATAGAAACCGGTGCTGTATTTCTTTACTATTCTATATACTGTTGACTATTGGAATTATTTTAAAGTTACACAGAAATCTTTTGTAAAGTATAAATACATCGACTTTTGAAGCTTCTACATTCTCTTCATTGTTTTTCACATGTGTTTTTGTAGTCAGTCAGTAAAAATAATTTCAAAGATGCAGTAAGGAGTAATGCTTTGTGAGAAACAATAACTGAAACCTGAAACCTAACAATAACTTGATAAACATGGTAAATTTCCCTTAAGGGGAGCAGAAGTATACTAGCTTACATCAGTTGAAGGGGTTTTACCTACAGTAAACCAGAACTGTTTAGGCTGTGGTTGATGTATATTAGGCTCATAGCTCTCTCTAGAAAAAGGGCAGTATCTTATGACAAGGAAGTTTTATTTTTTTGATGCCACTGCATAGCTTTAAAGGTAAGCTCTCTGTTTTTGTTTTCTATTCTGCCTTGTCTGGTTGTGGGCTCTGTGTTCAGTGCTGAGAAACACAGAACATGCTTTTGGAGGGTATGGCAGCTTCAGAGATTTTTTATTTCAACATCTATGGCAGCATTCCCATGTTGAAAACTAGTGGAAACAAACTGCTCTTTAGGCTGCAGATATCTTGAGGAACACATAGTTCTTCTTTCTTGGCTGATTCTTGGGTAGTTTGCCAGGAAAAATGTGTCATAGCTGTATGATATAACACTGAGAAAACCACCAACATTGGCTAAATCTGTTTGTAGGTGAAATTTAGTTTCTTATAAAGAAATGTAATGAGTACAAACTTATCTTGAAAGGAATTTATTTAAAGCCAAATGCACCAGGGGTGTGTTCATCACTTCTGGCTTTCCAGCACCGAGACATCTTGCCCAGCTGTTGCCCTCTTTATCATTCTGTCTCTCCTCCCCAGGCCACTTCCCACCCTTAACTCACTGCTCTGGGAATTCCAGTCTTGTGCCCAGGCTCGCTGCCCCTCCTGGGGACACAAGCATGTCCCCTTGGCCAGGCTGAGGATGCTCCATGCCTGTTCCCTCCAGCTGCCACTCCTTTGTCCTTCTCCCAAGGTCCTTAGGATCTCAGGAGATCCTTGGGGGGTACTGCTGGAGACTGGGAGATATTAAAGGAAAAAACCTTGGAGAACAAAAGGCCTGGATAGTCACAGTATAAGCATACCAAAGAAAATCAGTTATTTTCCTACCAGTTCTTATGCCTAGAAGCAGTGTAAGGTTCAATTTCTTAATGGCAGCAAGTGAAATATTTTGTACTTTAGTTTGGTGTTTCTGTCAAGGTGGGTTATACATCTCAGCCATGCTGAAGAAGATTTAAACGTAATGGTGCAACTTCCAAATGCAAGTTTCTCATTTAGAAGGACAAATCTGAACAGAAATAAATGTCTGTATATATTGTGGGACCCAGAAAGTAATTTGAGCGGACCTCTCTGAAATTTTTCTTTTTAAGCAATCTCGCTGTGCTGCAAAGATGAATTTCAAATCTTTAGTTACACACAGGTTAAAGCACAGAAAATCAGTACTTTTTCAGCTTATGTCAATTTTTTCCATTAAAAGATAAATGAGGAAGTGTGAAGCTTCTGGTATTCTCTGACTTCTGTGTGCTTCCCAGACAGCTGGTTTTAATTTGTCCTTGTATTTTGTATAGTGTGTACTTAGTGCTTGTCATTCTCATTGCCAACCATTGCTTGTGCTTATGAGTTAAACAATCAAATAGTGATGCAACTGTGGTGCGTTTTTAAAGCCTTTGTTCAAGTTAAGAGGGTGAATATTTTATTTGAGGAAATCAAACTTTGTAGGAAACTGAAAATGATCCCTGTCACGGGTTAGATTTTTGCATATTCAGAAATGTGCTGGATCATGTTATCTTTGTAGTCACTGAAATTTAGCAGTGTTTAAGCGCTGGTGCTTTGAAGGGTTTGGTCTCCCATTTAATTTTTATAAATGAAAATATTACAAGACAGAATAGACGTTTTACAAATAATTTCAAGGGCTTAACCATAAATACTTGAAAGGAGTGGACTGTAGATTTCAAACTTCTACTATAGATTTCTACTCTATATAGCCTTTTGTCTTCTGAGGGTCTGACTGGAGTGGTGGGGAAGTAGAGACCACTGCCCTGGACAGTGGAAAAAAAAAAAAAAAGGGACAAGTAACCTTCCGAAGTTTTCCAAATGAATGGGCAAAGCCCTGCTTTGTAAAATAGATGCAATTTTTCTGTTTCAGGATGCTTGTTAAAAAACAGAGAAAATAAGGATGAATTTGAAATTTGCTTTCCAGAACACTGCCATTTCCAACTGAATACCTACAGTGCTTCCCCCCCCTCCTTTTTAGCCTGCCTTTTAGAATTTTTATAGTCGGGAAGCTGTCCCAAAACGTATTTGTCAGGTGTCACTATGTAGCAGTAATACGATTAACCTTACAAGTCCTTTTTACTTCCTTAGCGTATTTGCTTGGTAGTCTTTCAAGAATTATTTTACTGCTATTTTCTGGTGTTGATTAATTTTGGAACAGGTATTGCATACAGCAGGGGAGTTTCTCTTTTCTGTAAATGGCTATGGGCATCTTGGCTGAGGTTACTGACACATATTTGGCTAAATGCTGACTTACCAGCTATTGTGAAGGACTGAAGAACGTTGAAAAAATCAACTGAGTTACTTAAGAAAATTACTGTTGTCCTTAGAGTTGGAGTGATTTCTCCTCTCAAGGAAGAAAAAGAAATTGCAACAGAAATTGAAAGTCGGTATTGAGATAAAATAAATGCCAAAGGTAACAAAATACTTTACAATGTTGGGGTATGAAATTGTCCTAAAATGCCTTAAAAAAAAAAAGTAGCTAAGTTCAGTATCTTTCCTTGTTCTGTGGCAATATACACATTAATGAAAAATTTCAATGGAAAAACATTAAGTCTCACTTATGAGTAGAATTTGGATACTCTAATTCAGTTTTCCGGTATAACTTTCTCAAGATATATTTATTTATGATAATGACAATATTATGACTGGTGATAAATTTTTTGGGTGGATAACATTTATGTATAAATATATCACAATATATTTTCACTGTCTAAATGATAGGTGACTCAGAATCAATGTTTTTTATTCTGATGAATTTACAAATACTGAGTTGCCCTTACCTGAGTTTATAATTTGTGAATGGTAACAAGGTGCAGAGGGAGAAATTTCATCTCTGTTTCTGTCTTTATGGTATCTTTTATGATTTTTAATATAGTAGTATTTTATTGTTCAGACTTTTGGCATTAATCTTGCATGAAGTATAGTTTTCAGGACTATTCTTATGCCTAGATATTGCTGCCAGATAATGTTAGGAGATTTTTCAGTAACTAAGAAATCAGTAGGCAACAGGAAGCTGAAAAGAGAGATGCTGAACTTCAAACCATGGGTTGTATGACCTCAGAAGTTCAGAAAAACCTGAGGACTCGAGTTGCAACTTCTGACACAACTTGTGAGGGCTGGAGCACATCTCCTACGAAGATAGGCTGGGGGAGTTGGGGTTGTTCAGCCTGGAGAAGAGAAGGCTCCACTGAGGCTTGATAGCACCTTCCGTTACCTAAAGAGAGTCTTTTTACAAGGGTGTGTTGACAGGTAACGGCTTTAAACTGATAGAGGGTGGGTTAAGATCAGATACAAGGAAGAAATCCTTCATTATAAGGGTAGTGAGACACTGGCACAGATTGCCCAGAGAAGCTGTGGATGCCCCATTCCTGGCAGTGTTCAAGGCCAGGCTGGACAGCGCTCTGAGCAGCCCTGTCAGGTCTGGTGGAAGGTGTCCCTGCCCATGGCAGAGGGTTGGAACTAGATGATATTTAAGGTCCCTTTCTACCCAAACCATCCTGTGATTCTGTATTTAGGTCTTATTGCCAGCAAAATACAAAGTGAACCCTTACATTTCTTTTTCTGCTTTGATGGTGATACCTAAATCTTCTGTTCCATAAATGTGTGATTCCTGAAAAGAGAGAAGAAAATGCTTGTAGTTTGGTTGCCAGTTTTATTCATGCAAGTTTATCACTAGAATCCTGCCCATATTTTATTGAGCTTGTTCTGGAAAATCCAAATTTGGCAGCATCTTACATGGGAGTAAAAAACTCTGAATGGGAACACTGCTCCCTGATTTGTCAAAGTCAGTGAGCAGAGGGAGGAGGAATACTTAATGAACTCTGCTTGATTGGAGTTTGTGACAGCCAGGACATCTTCTCAGCTCGGCTAGTTCCACAGATGAAATCTTATGGCGGTTCTTAGCAGAGCTGGAGGTGTGGATGGAATCCTGGCAACTGAGGGATTTGTGTTACATGAATGAAGTCAGATGTCGTCACCAAAGAAAATTTATAGTATCCTATCTTGAACAGCAGTAGACACCCAGCAGAAATAAATGCCCCCTCTTCAGGCTGCGAATCAGTCCTAATAGAATTGCAGGTGAAGGTTGAGCTGCTTCCATCTGAGAAATCATGATGACAGTAATCAAAACAATCAGATTTATGTTTGGCTGCTTGCTGCTGGAGGTCTTTTTGTTATCTTTAACTCAGTGTTAATTTAGGTCGCCCTTTAGTCTAAGTAAAAGAGACCACAAATGCTTTTTCTCTTGACTCTATGTCTGTACAGAATGTACAGACAAACAAACAGTTTGTTTTAGTGCTAGTGTGTTTATGAAATGTCAGTTTGATATAATAACAAGAGGGCTATAAATATAATTTGATAATCTACAGTATGTATTTATTTATTTTGGGCATCCTTCTGTATTCCTGCTTTTACATATAGTAGCAAGTCCTTGAAAAAATCCTTGTTTTACTGGCAATCACCATGGATGCACAAGTGCATCCATGGTGATTGCCAAAGAGCCTTTGAGTCTGTAATATCTCTGCCCTGCAACTGGAAGGGCTCAAGCAGTGTCCTCCGTGAGCCCTGCTGAGGTAGGAGCTATGTGTGCAGTGGACTTTCAGGCCTGCACATAAATACCATACAAGGAAAAGTGTCTTTCAAAAATTAGCTCATAATTGAAAACAGAATGCAAATAGAAAAAAATCCACAAAAGTCACTTTTTTTTCTTTGTAACACCAAATTAGTGCAAGTAAAGTTGTAACTCGTCATTTGCTCACATAGCTCGTCAGAAAATTAACACACTTCAAATAGTAGCAGTTGCAAGGACAAGTCTTTAATTTTCCTGTTATTTATCTTCTGAATACAGTCCACCAATGTCACTTGTTTCATTAATGTTCCAGAGTGCATAATCGTTTATAAAAGAGAAATGTGACTCCTGTTGTCTCTTCCTCCAGGCTTAAATAATAATATTTTGTCATATCTATTTATATTGTGTTTGTTAAAGTGTCATTATGAAATTGAAAATGCCTCTGAGTACATTTTGTGGAAGTTGAAAGCTCCTGAGTGATAATGGCAGGACATTGTTGACCTTGTTGGTGTGTTAAGTGCTAGTGACACCGTTTTGGGATGCAGAACATCTTGATAGCCAGTTATCTGTGATGCAGGTCTCTCAGATGGTCTTCGTGTTCAAGTGTTCTCCGTGGTAGAATCGACTTTCTTATGTTAGAGAACTGGACTGTTTTCCTTGGATAGGGGCATATGCCTGAAAATGTGAAACACATGGAAGGACCCAACCACTGTGGAAATAATGGAGGCTAAGACAGTTATTTTGCAAAAAAAAGTTGCAAGTACATGCAAATCTAGCTAAACAAACACCACATGAGAGCTTTCTGACCAGTTGCGGATAAATAAGTACAAGATTTCTACAGTTATATCTCATATTTTTTATAGTGGGAGCTATTCCCAGGCCTTGGGAACTGGGATGATCTGTGGGGGAAAAAGTAGTTAAGACAGCATCCTTCGAAAAGTTTAGCTAACGACTTTGAAAATATTTTTTCCCCTTTTTTCCTCCCTGGATATGAAAGATGAGCACAGGCTGGATGTGCATTAAGTCTGCTGAGCCTGGTGTCCTGCCTGTGGCAGTAACTTGCAGCAGGGAGCGTAACATTCTGCCCTTACCAACCCCTTCCCTCTGCTCTTGGACTGGGAAGTGTCACAGGGAGCTCAAAATACCTATTTCCCCCACCCAGTTGGTCCAGTCTCTTCCTAGACCTTATATTTGGCACGTGTGTGTGCTTATTATAATGTGCTGCAGTGTGTGTAGGCTTGAAGAAATTCAGGGAAGAGAGAGACATTGCATCCAGCAATGTGGGCTGGAGAAACCTCAGTGTTACAGGCCAGACACCAAAGGGAAAACAGAGTAAATGCAACTAAAAGAAAAAATTTGGGTATTTCTCCACCCTCCTGCTGGAGTCTTAAAGGATAGCCTGTAAATTTCTGTGTGGCTCCAGGGCCAAGGAAAACCAGAGAGGTTCGGGTGGATCTGTATCTCCTGTGGGCCCCACAGAAAATAGACAGTACAGGGATCCACAGAAGAGGATTTTTGACTCTGTTGGATTAGGAATTGCAATTTATTGGTTTGTTACACTCTGAAAAACGTTTCAGTTTTATGCTTTTGTTAGTGAATTTGGATTGAGTTTAACAAATATTTTTCACAAAAGAGAAATGGAGAAAATTTTGAAAAACTGAAATTTTATCTGAATACATTTTCAATGAAATGCACATTTTGGTGTGTCTTGATGTTTAAATGTTTTTTTACTTGAAATTTCTTCTTCCTTCCTCCTCTTGGTCTCTGAACTAAAAAAGGATCTGCTTTTAGTGCAGCCAAAATAGGTTCTTCTTTTCAGTTAAGGATCTGAGGTTTATGAAACATGTCAATAAACATGCCCAAGGAAAAACTAGCTTGTTCCAAAAATATAAGGCAGACTTTTCTAGTTAAGAAATGTCATCCCAGCATATGGTGTGTTTCTTTTAAGATGCAAAATATTCATATACTGAGATGAACCCTCTGGAGGAACTTTGAGGCAGTAGCTCTTGCTCTTAAAGCTTCTGTCTTCATTTGTTTCAGCAGACATTTACTTTCTGAGGATTTTTCTTCCCGATTTCTAAAAGATGTTAATGGTGCCCTGCCAAACCGTTGTTGACAATCTGTTTCTTGTAGGATACTGTTATATATAAATAGCTTTTTTTTATGTTTAATTTTTCAAGCCAGGAGAAACATTCAGATTTCCTTTCAGCATGAGTCTAGAATAACATTGTCTCTGGCATCGTAGTTGTTGTAGTCTGGTATGACAACTGTTGTACACATTATCTTACATGACTGAGGCTGCAGAGTAGATTGGGGTTTCTTTGTGAATGATATGTTGTTGCATATAGGACTGCCTGATGTGTTTTCTTCAGTGCCTCACTTGCTGTGGCAGTACCCTGTGTTCAGTGCCACCATGCTACTGTGACCTTCAGACAGACCAGCAAAAAAAATCCATCTTATTTGCTCAGCATCCCAAAAGACAATTAGGAATGGTTGCCCAAGCAACATAACATCCTTGTCCAATGCCCCAGGGACTGCTGTGGTGCCAGTTGGACTGTTCCCCCAGAAATTGCATGCTTCCATGCACAAAACAGCGCACTAGTGGAGGAATGTTTTTGCTTCTCATTTGTTTTTTTATCTTTGCTTGGACTCTTTTCTGCTGAAGTGGTAGAAAATAAGCAAAGGCATGGAGTAAACAGAGGAGTAGAGAAAAAAAGGCAACACGAACAAAGAAAGGAATCTTGTGGGGAAGAGAGGTGGGGTTGCTTTGCATTTTGGCTATAGGAACAAAGTAGCAGAAAAAAATCTGGCAGAAAAGACTGTCAGTGTGGAAATAGCACTTAAACAGTATAAAACCATTTAGAAAAGGAATGAGTGAGAAAACATGGGCAGTGCTGGAAGATCAGTATACATGGGTAAAAATGAGAAATATTTTTTTAAGCATGTAATAACGCCTACTTTAAAAATGTATTAACTAATGAGATTTGTCTCTGCTGAAAAATACGTATTTCAGATTTTGTTGTGCTTTTTTTTCGTTCTTTGTTTGTTCTGCTTTTGTTAATTACAAAGAAATCAACAGACTTATTGATGCTTTGACACTTGGGTATGTTTCCCTAAAACAAAACCTATCAAAGATCTCTTCTGCATGTAGGTTGCTTATCGATCTTGTGTGGTTAAGGCCCACTTGTATTTTGCAGCCAACAGCACACAAGGGAGCAATATGGCTGGTATCACATCTGTCTTCCTTTTTTCTTCTCAGCCTGAATGAAGAGCTACCTATTTACAGCTAGGATAACCGTGGGGAGGCCTTGGCACCCGTCCAGACAAAGGGCTCACAGTCACGTCTCTACATCATACAGAGATGCTGTAGCTACTTTCCTGCTGTTAACCCACCTAATTTTCCTTGTTTTATACACATATAGCCTGTGAATTTTTGGATAGCTCATGTGCTGAATGAAGTATTTGTTCCATCTGTTCAGAGCATTTGAGCTTTGTAATAAATTTAGAGCAATACATAGGTTTAGAACCTGACTTTTTTTTAGCCAGTATAGAATTATATGGAAGTTTTTCAAAATAAAAGCTAAGCTGTGAGAAGAGTATAAAACAACAAACTAAATATGAAATAAGGAATATTGAAACTAGGTCCTTTTTAAAGCCCCTTCCAACCCAAACCATTCTATAGTTCTATGAAATATTTTCTTTTAGTGTTTTTCCTGAGCAGGGTGTATGTGTTTGAATTTTAACTACCTTAGGTCTCCGTAAGAGTCAGTCTATTCTGCCACTTAGCTACTAGCTTCTTCAGTTTTTACAGAAGGATATTCCTTGTCCAGAAGTGTTTGTGTTCTCCTTTAATAGCTTCTCTGCTATGTAATTTCATTATGGATGATATAATCTTTAAGGCTTTTATTCTTTCCTCTCCAGTAGTGTGATTTGTTGGGATCAACAAAATCTGTTACAGTGAGGTGTGTTCTAATATATTAGAATCTCGTTTTTGCTGGTCACTGTAGTACTCTGCTCTATCAGCTGCTTTTAGTGTAGCTGCTACTGCGGGCAGTCGCAATGACAAAGGACTCGTGCGTGTGGAATTGGGTTTAGGAATCAGAGTGCATTGGCCTGTACGTTACAGAGCCCTAATGCCAGCTGCAGCAAAGCTCATCTGCCTTCCCTAAACAGCTCAATGGTTGACATGAATTTATTTTCCACTTTCATGGTGTCCACTCCTGTCCACATCCTTCTTATATTACAATCTGACCAACAGCTCTTCATGTTGTCATGTGATGTTCTGAAGGAAAGGTGAGGTTCTGATTGCCCCACCAGCTTCTTATACAAACATCAGTTACCAAAGTAAAAGAAAATGATGAACCCACTCCATAAAAGTACCAATACAAGTTTCCCTGCCCTGTGTCTCAAAATTAAATTTTCAGAGCATCTCTCTTAAAAGGACCTGTATTTTTCTTAGAGAACCTGCACTTGCTTAGAGTTTCTTTTTGCCTTGTACAGCTTGTTTAAAAAGCTTGAAGCAATTGCAGAGACTAGGCATATAAAATAGCCACCCTGTTGTAGGAATTGGAGCAGGTTTCTTGTAAGAGCCTTGAGTCTGCCATTGAGAATTGTTGTTTATTTGACTTTCAAGTCTAAATCGAGGCTAAATACAGATTTAGGAGGTTAATTTTAGGAGCCATCTAGCTAAAAAAAAAAAAAAAAAATTACTCTTATGTCTAAGATAAATCTAAATAAAATGAAAATACTATGTTTGGGTACACTGTCTTTAGGATAAAGCATCTCTGTTTATACAAATAGAGATTTTTATTTATTTAGTTGGATGAAGAAGAGTATATTTTTAAAGTGTAGTTGCAGATAAAATTCTTCATATATTTAATAAATGTTACAAATAATAAGCAGAGAGATCTAGGGTAATTTTCATAATATTTAGGGTATATAATAAATTTTACTGAACAGTTTTGGCTTTTTTTTCTTTCTACCTTGGAATCAAAATCTCTTTTATGGTATCTGCTCATAAAGATTCCTAGTTTTTGTCTCTTGACTAAAAATATTAATGTAAATAAATAAGAAAAGGGTTTATTTACTCTTTAATACAAAAGTTGGTTACTTTGTACTTTGCAAAGCTGTGTGTTTTATGGGTTGTTCAGTAAATTCTAAGTCCTGTACCTAGAATTTGTGGTGTTTAAACAATACTTTCATTATAATCTCCTTTGAAAAATAAAATGACAATTCTGTAATTGTAGAACTCTTTTTTTTCTCTTCCATTTATCTCTTATACATTCAGCCTGTGTAATTTTACTTTCCTTTCTTCTGATCCCATATTTCCCAGGAGATCTCTATGTATTATTATTTTTATTAGATTAAAATAGAATTCCGGATACATTTTCTGTATGTCTGCTATTAATGTGATTGGGCTGTTTTATTTATTTTTTTGTGCTGCTTTCAGTATTTGTTTATTTATTTCTTTATCCCATGCTGGAGTGCCTTGTCATAGGCAAAGCAAGTGGGTGGATGAGTCACTGTGATGTTCAAGTCAAATTACAGTCAGCCTCTCCCATCTTACTCAACTCTTTGGTGGTATGTGGTCACTGGTAATGAGTCATCTCTCTCGACTTCACTGATAAAATTCCTGTTATTTCTGAAAAGTTTGTTACTGTGGCAGATGTAGTAAGGATACAGAACAAATCAGGAAGGAATATTTACCTAGGATGCATGCCATAACTGAAAGGTGCTAGCTCAGCTCTGGCTGCAGAGCTTTTGTGTGCAGTGCAGTTCAAGATACACTTCTAGGACTGACACTTAAAATTTATTTTAATCACTACATAATGTGTTTTTATATTTGAAATTAGTCAAGTGTCATTTTTCCAGGCAACTCTCAGAACTGCACTTCTGTAGGCATTAGGGAATTTTTAAGACTAGGAAGACATGATGGATGTCTTGCTTGGTCTGCTGCATGAGACAACAGAAAAACCTCCAGTTATAATTCCTGCAACAATCTAATTCATCTGCACTGTATTATCTGCAATAATTCTGCTCTTTGCTTATCCCAATTCCATTTAGAAACACAACAGGACAGAAGCAGAAGAAACTGTTGAAAATGTGGAATATGTAAAATTTTCTTAAGAAAGGATGTTTTTGATGTTTTATCTTTGTATATTTTCAAGCCTAAATAGCAAGAAGGGAGATTTGGTGCATGAAAGAGAGAGCAGCCAACAAGCTCTAA
>VYZT01022076.1:7096-29151 GCA_013400735.1 Pomatostomus ruficeps
CGGGGATCGGCCCACGGCCGCCCCCGCCTCCTCCCCGGCACCCCCGCGGAAAGCGCGCGGGGGCCCGCCCGCCTCGTGCTGCCCGCGGGCCTGGCACGTGCGCAGCCGCGCGACTCGTGCGGTGGTGTCCGAGCTGAGGGGGCTGGGAACCGGGGCACGGCGGGAAGAGCTCCTCGTCAAACGGGGAATAAAAAGAGCAGGGGGCTGGGTTTTGGAGCTACAGCCCTTAGGAAGACCTGTTAGGTTCCTTACATGGAATTGCTAACATAATTTTTTTTTTAGAAGTCAGTTTTACATTAAAAGCCCGGTTTCATAATTTTGTTTTCATCTGTAGCTGAAGTGCGTAAGATGAGTTTGTTTAGCAAACAGAAACAGTGGAGTCTGCCAGAACCCCAGCCAGCTGAGCGAACCCTGTGGCAACAGACGGCAGACTGTGGGCACGGGGACAGGAGGGATCTGCGACACGGAGCTGCCGGGGTGTGCTCGGCAAAAGAAAAGACCCCAGTTTTGGATTAATTAAACAACATTAGCACTTCAAGATGAGGATCTGATTGTCCGTTAGGAGACCATATTTGAAAATAATCCTTTTACATCAAGACTTCTGTCTCTTCAGCTTCCTCTATGTGTTTAGTATAACATGTCAGTCTAACTTTGGGACAAATGCTGCATTGATCTAAAGATTGCTGAGATTCCAAAGTCCACATTTTTTTTATTGCTTTAGCTCTTTACCTCTGTTGTCATCCAAATTATGGAAAAAAATAACATTTCAATAATCCCATGAATAAGATTTTGGGTTTCTCTCCCACATACATGCTTCACTGCTAATGCTAATTCAATTAATAATGCCTCAGATAAGTAAAATCGTGTTTTAAGAGATTCCTTGGTGACAAAGTTTTCTGTACATCTCACTGTACAAACAGCTATTGTCTTCTGTCATTAAGGGACTTTCCCCATCATGATTTCCCCCTCCTCATTAGATACAAGAGGACTTTGATTGGCTCCCTTGTAGGCACAGTTCTCGGCAAAAGCACAATGCATACTGGAAATCCTCTGTATTGTTTGCAAAGAGCAACTCATAATCCCTTTGGAAATCTCTTCCTAAAAACATCTCTCTTCTTTTTTTTTTTTCCTCTCCCAAGGCTAAAGAATGATCTCAGCTCATGCTAACTCCATTCCATTAAGAATAGTTTCTGGATGTTTGCCATGGACTGTCTCTAGATGGTCATTTTATGGGGCCCCTCTTTTAGTGTGTTTTGAATCAAACTGGAAAATCTAAAAATATAGCACATAATAATATGCAGTCTCTAGTCTCTTTCAATAGTTTACAAAGAAGGCACTTTGATTAATGGCCAGATTAATTGGATACTGGAGCAGGTATGTTATTTCAAAGAATTAATAATTATAGAAACCACTGTAGTCCTTTCCATCACTGACAGCAGTATATTACAAACCAAATAACCATTGATTTTATTTTTTTTTAATTATAAATAATCTGCAGTTCAAAAGGCCAGGAATACTATTCAAATCAAAAGCAATAGCATGAACTTCATGTGAGTAGCTGGTGGAAGAAAAGATAATAAGCCACCAAAGGTTTTTTAATATTGCTTATGCATTGAATTTTCTTGCTGCTAGAAGTTTGTATTTCACATAGACCGTGAACAATTCCTATTGACTTTATTGGAAACGGAAAGCATCCACTGCCTCAGGGAACTAGACCTCACTTTCTGGCCTGTAATGAATATAAGCACTTCCAGAGCTGAGGTAGAAAAATGTAAATACCATGTTTGCACTATTTAAATTTTTGTGTTTGCTATGCAAATCAGTAGTTTGACTTTTTGATTTAAGCTCAGCTGGGGTTGGTGAAAGGGTTCTGAATCAGGCCTGTCACTTCAGAGAGAATTCGGAGAAGCACAGCTTGGAGGTGCCTTTGAAGGATGTGATTTCCACAAGTGTTGGGCCTCACCCGTGTTCCAAGCTGATGCTCTGCCAGGTGTCTCCAGCTGTGTGTTCAGAATCATTAGTCACCTTTGAAAATGAAAGGCTGTTAAAGCAGGAAATCCAGTGTACTCTCACTTGTAAACTGGGGGACAGGACCACCTTGAACTTACTTGGATTCACCAGCATGTGCATGTGTGGACAGAGCCACTTGTCCAGTGCTTAGTGGATCTCAGCAGCTTCATCTGGAAGTCCATACAGTTCCGCTGCCTTCTGAATCTTGCTTTGTGTGGAAAGAGGAGAAAAGACAAGGAGCCTAGCAAGAGCCCACGGAATCATTAGGGATCAGGCCTTCTGTGTGGGCGAGGAAGAGATCTTTTGGCCTGGAGTTTTATCCCACCAATGGTACTGCAGAAGCTGCTGGCCAGCAGTGCCCAAGCAGCCCAGCTTTGGAGGAGGGGGACAGACAGGAGCAGGGAGTATGGGATGCAAGCTGTGATAACCAGGCCAAAGATTTCAGCAGCTTGTTTGACCAGTCCAGACCAAACTTTCTCCAGCTCAGCCTTGGCTCTGGGTTTCCTGTAAGATCATTCCTTTGGGCACAGTACTAGCTAATACGCTTCTCATTTGACAACTGCTTCCCACCTTGCTGGTTTGGAGAAAGATGAGAAAACAAAAAACCTGCACCCTTTTGTGTAGAAGCAACCCCAAGTTTCTTACATGCTTAGCACAACCAAGTGAGAGATGGGCAAGGGGACAAGAGGCTCCTTCTCAGATCAGCCTGTCTTACAAAAAACATCTCACAGTGTGTTGTGTAAAATCCCAGCTATTTTAAAACCCAGTGACCTTAAAAAGCATTGTAGGTAGTGAGAACCACAGTTATCTGGATCTTCATTACAAGAAGCAGGTTTATCTTGAGATGTGGCAGTTTGTAGGTGGTGTAAATCACACATTCTAGTGGTAGGTACTGTGATACAACCCTGCTGGAATTTCATAGGCACAGGATGTACAATGTGGTTTGACCGCATGTCTAAGAAAGCAAATAAACAGGCAGTTGCCCACAGAACGTCTCTTAGATCTGAACTTTGGTGCATGTGCCAACAGAAGTTATCACTTAAGCTGTTAGCCAGCCAGCTCAATGTCAGAAGTGTGTCTGCTCTTTGAAACGGATGCTGATGTTCAACACAGCTCAGAGAATTTGCAGCGTTGTCTTAAGGATGACAAGGAGAAAGAATAGGCCAGTTAGCAGTCTGCAGCCAGGAGCATTGTTAAATAGTTTTTGCTTGTGTGTCATAGTCTCAAGGAGGATGGTAGAGCAAAGAAAACTCTGTGTCTGAATGCAGGCTCAGGTATAAGTATGCCTTGGTGTAGGAGTCCCCAGAGGCTACAGTCAGGCTTGGGCTTCACTCTGGTGTTGCCTTGAAAGCAAGTACAGTCCCTTCCCAGAGTGTTCTTTTAGTGTAAAGACAAGCAAGGAGTATAGGAAACATTAGGAAGGGAGAGGGGGAGGGAAGATGAGGTTAACAGTAACAACATCGTATGGTTATGTAGGTTAACAGTGTGAACAGCTTGATGACTGACTTCTATAGCCTTTTATTTTAAAACATTTTTCTAGAACAGCCTGTTAAGAAGCTTTGCATTGTATTAAATTTTGGTCCTCACCCTACCCCAGAATAGTATCTTCACTTACTTTCCATTGAGTGAAATTTTTTGTTGGCACCAGGTTATTCCCTTAGCCCGGCTCTCCATATGCAGCCCTCTGCAGTGGTGGCCGGTACCATCAGCCCTCTCATCCTCAGGGTGCCCCTGCAGGTACCGTCAGACTTCAGTGAATCATCCGGAGGGTAAAATGCCCTGGGGGCTGGCAGAGCCTGCCCACCACACCCCAGGTAGTGCCAACCCCCTGCACCCCAGCATTCACAGGCAGGGCAGGGTGGGAGTTCCCCAGGCCCCCTTGGTGCTGCAAGGAGCATGGCTCCCGTGCTGCCCTGACCTTCTGCCATGGCTAATGTGTGCTCCCACCAAACCAGTTCTAAGATTAAACCACAGGATGCAGGATTACAGTCATTAATTACGAGGCGTACAGCAGGAGAAACTGTACAAGTCTCCAGGTTTCCAAAACATACAGGAGAAGATACAGCTTCTTTTCCGTCTGTCTGATCTCTCTAGGACTGACTGTGAGCTGAAGACACCTAAGGAAGGTGTTTTCTTTATTTCAGTATCAAGAAAACAGGGAAGATTGAACTAGTTAATCAGACTGTGAATTATCACAAATAATTAACAAAGTAAAAGGAAGATTTAAAGATTATGATATGACTCCAGATGTTTTATTGATTTTATTCATATATAAATACAAATCGAATATGCAGTGCTACAGTTCTGAATTGGTGTGAATACAAATGTCTTTCTGCAGCAAAACATTTTAACCAGAGGTGCTGTTGCAGTTCTCTTGTTTTTCTGATGTGTATTAATTCACCATCTACCCTGCTAGAGATACGCTCCCACCCAGGCCTGTAATTCAGTGACTGAGTTAGAGCTGATTTTTTCAGCTAGTCTGCTCTCTCATTCATTAGGTTCTTTGAGAAAATGTATGCTGACAGGCTTTACCTCTACCTGTAAGTAAAATGTATTTTTGGAAAATACAGAATGAAAACTCATTTGATTCTACAGAACACAAGATAAATCTATACTCTTGATTATACAGATTTTTCTTACAGGGAATAGTGTAATAGAGCAATGCTTAAGGAAATTTCAGACTAACTATAACAAGGTACAACAAAAAGAATTCATGAGCCTACTATAAAAGAAAACCACAAACTGCACATGACCTCTTGATAAAATTACCTCTAAAAACCCATTTGCCATTGTAAACCATCCCATTTTACTATATATTAGGAAAGTCTTTGTCCCAGTGATGAGCACACACTGTGTCAAATAGGAGGAAATATGGACAGAAATCCTTAACCTATAATTGTACGTACAAGTATGCGCACACAGGAATTCTGTCTATGGCTAGAGAGAGGAGTTAGGAAATTAATTGGTTTACAAGTGTAAAGCTGGATACCATATGCTGTTTGGAGAATTTGGTGACAGGTAAGCTTCGTTCTGGTTCTATATAAAGAAGTTAAATTAATTTTGTGTGTTTAGTAACTTACAGACTGTCAGTGGCCGTGGGCTATAAAGATAATACTTGGTTTGGGACTGTTTATTTAAAACATGAAGGAAGTTATCCACTCTTTAAACAGAAGATAGTCTAAAGGCATCACCAAAGAACAGGTAATCCTAAAAAACAGTTATTTTGTAATACTGCCATGTTGATATCTATTTGGGTTGCATAAGTTCTAGTTGTAGTGGACTTAGTCTAGCTTTCCTACTACTATCATTTTGCTGTTCCATGGACCATTTTCTATAATCCCCATGTTGAAAATAGACAGACTGTTTCTGGCAGGATTTGTTGAAAATAAATGCCGTAAAAATTGCCTGAGAATTGCTGAGATCCAGAGTGGCTGACACCTTTTGATAGGGAATTACACACAACCTTTTAATGCTAAAGTTCATTAGTGCTTGGATAGCATATTGATGAGCTTCATATAAATGAATGGATGAACAGATAAGTCGTAACTAAGGTAATGAGCTTAAAGCTGTTATAGAGGTAACTGAAGACATGTCATGGATGATAATTAATTGAAGAACTTCCTATAATTTTACTTATTGTCAGTCTTGGTTCAGTATTCACTCTCTCTTCTTTAATCTTTACAAGCAGTGTTTCATTATTAATGTTCTAGACAGACATATCTTTTTCTAGAAACGCAGATATCCAGACATTCTTATTACTCATAGTTTCATTATCAGTTTGTTTTTCTTCTCATTACTGGCACTGACCTTGCCAAGTGCTAAGCACATGCATAATTTTACTAGTGCGATTAGACTCATTAAAGCTAATGAGATTAGTCAAGAAAGTAAAGCTACTTTTGTTTAAGTGTTTGTTGTTTGAGGTAGTGCTGCTAGAATCAAGATGAGGAAAGTCTGGACAGAATTCAGACTGAACAATAATTTTCATGAAATGTCATACAAAGAGAAATTCAAATATTTTTCTCTTGACCCAACTCTGATTCATGATGAATCCAAGCTGGTTTTACACTGGAGGTTAACAGGGATTTTCTAACATTGCTTTTTCTTCAAAAGATGGGAGCTTGTCAAAAATTAGGCTGGTCTCAGCAAACTTTACAAGGTCATTTCTCAAGTCTAGGATGAAATTTCTAAACTAAAGATAATGAGATAGCCAGCAGCCCAGCAACATAGGCTGAGTGTAACCACATAACAGTGTTGTGATGCTGTGCCCTGGGAGACTTTGGGTACCCCCAGGAATATTTCATTAATGTGGGGAGATTGAGAGAGGCAAACCCAGAAGACGTTTCCTCTTTCTGTACAGAAATAGGGACATTGCACTGAATTAAACAACGTAGAAGTGTCTGCTCTTTCAGAGGAATGGTCTCACAGTTTGAACATGGGCTTATAGCTTGGGGGTCTTGTGTATAAAATCCTCAAGAGGTGTTTATGCCAGTATAAAGTAGGGAAAAAGTCTAAAGGATTTCCTTGCCATTACTCCTACCCTACCTTTGTTCCTCATTTCGAGTGCTGCAAGCCTGTGGTTCTTTGACCTGCCAGCTGAAAGCCTCTGAGAAGCATTATAGCAGCCAGAAATACAATGTTTAGAGCAGCTGGTTTTCAGCCCCTTTCTTTGACAGCCATCTCAGCTAGGGCTGAGAGGGGAGGAGCATGGAGCAGTTATTCCATCCATCCCAAGGAACTTCCCTTCTGGACCGCCAGGACAATTTTATGGAGACTGGTAACACGGGCCAGACACACAGTGGGTGATTATTAACTCCAACACACTATAATTTGTCATTTCTGACCTCTGATGAGCTGTGTCATACATAGGGAGTTATAAAAAAATCTGGCCTCTTACTTACAGAATAAAATGCAGACTGCTCTGCTATCGTTCCAAAGCAGTAAATCTCCTTGGCCTTGGAGAAAACATCAGTTGTGGACTTCCACCCATTTTTTACCTTCCTTTCAAAATAAACACATATTTTAGTCTCTGATAAATACAAATGACAAGTAAAATTTATTTAAGCTACAGAGGGGCTGTCTGTAGTCTAAAAGTTAAAATTCTTAGTTAATACTGACTCCCTTATCCTGGCTTTTTCTGTGCACAGGTTAAAAACCAGCAAGTGCATCACTTCACAGCCTAATATCAGAGGTGGTAGATATTTTTAACTATTACTCACTTCTCTCTAGGAAAGCAACTGCTCTATGCCCCAATGCTCACAATTTTATTAACATTGGAAAGAGCCGTGTGGTGTTCATGTAGTGTTTAATGTCCATGAAGTCTCAGAGCCCAAGGTTTTCTGATTACTGGCAGAGGAGGAGGACTGGAGTGACAGTTAGGGGTGCGCCAGTCCCTACTGTATATACAGCTGTTGCTGCGCAGGGGAGGGAAACGCAGGGTCTGGCTGTCTGTTCCAAACAAAAAGAAATGGCACATGCTATTACTTCCAGATCATTGCAGTCCCTGCACCACCATCTGCTGGGGGTCAGAGCAGTTGTCCAGGTCGGCGTCAGTCATGCACAAACTCAATGCCTTCCACCGAGCTGCACCCAGCAGTACATATTTACAAGAACAATAAAGCGAACCTGCTCCCTGGACACAGGCACCACAATGCTCCATCACACTGGGAACAAAGGAGCACAACGAAAGTTGATATGCATTACAAAGGAGGTTCTCGGGGATCGCAGCTTTGTGATTTCAGGCGGTAACACAAATTGAAGGGAAGAAAAACTCACCAATAAGCCCAGACCTAGTGATCATTGTATTTGTAATTGATGCAGCACTGCTGAAAGGGTGCCTAAGTCTCTGTGTTTCCCCTTTTCCTATTGTCAAAGTCTTCTGTAAAAAATAGTTAAGTGGGAAAAGCTTTGATGATAAATATTGAAAATTTGGTTATGTTATTCTGTAAGAGCAGCAAGATAATCTTTGCCACTTACCCCAGCTTGTCCATGCAGATCTCTTTTTCTGGGGCTTATGCCATGTGCTGGAGCGAGGTGTGGAGAGCCCTGACTGACGTAAACTGAACAGTTCCTGGAAACCGGATGAGTACAACTGTGTCACTGCGATGTTGAAACCAAAGGAGCAGTTTGAGCATCTCTTTGGCCTGACAACAGCTAGTGAGTAATTCATTTCTCCTGCTAAAAATGGCTGCTTCACCACCACCAGAGCGACACGTCAGGCATTACTGTCGGGTGCTGCAAACCTTTCACTTAGTGCTGTCCTGCACCCGTGGCTGAACATACATGCACAGGTGTGACACCCTTGGTGCCTAGAGCTTGAGGTGGGTTTCCTGGCAGTACATTAAGGTGTAGAGGTAAAAAGTATAACCCTTCTTTTTGACCTTGGCCAGCTTGCTGCAGAGCTAAGTCCAGTGTTTTGGTGCTGCATCAAAATGGAAGCAGGGAAGTAATGGAGCTCAGTGCAGAGGCATCTGCATTGCTTGGGACAAATTCAGAGGCATTCAGCTGAGTTCATTAGTTTGGTCTCAGCATCAGCACTGTTAAAACAGGCAGCGGTGCCAGCATGGGGTGAGAGAAATAGGCAGCACTTTGGAAAGCTATGAAAAGGGCAGGTGGAGCTGCACCCAGAACATTTTTTAAGTGAGGCTCCTTGCCAAATAACTAGAAACTATGCTGTACTAGCAAAAACACACGAAGGACTGCTGTAGTCCCTGCCTCACATAGCTACAGTGTCTGTCACAGCACTACCACATACATAATCTTTGACATTTCATCTGATAATTAGTGGTTTTGGCACAAGTAAACACACTCTTGTTAGGTCCTGTGCTCAGTTGCTTTTTACTAAGGATCACTCGTCATTTTTGCATAAAACCTCTCCAGTCCATGTAATGTGTGACAGCCTTCTTGGATGATTAGCCTGAAACATGATATGGAAGAGGAGACCTCCAGGTAGCTGCACATACATATCTTCCAGACTCCACCTTCCCAGCGTCACTGGCACAAGGACACCCCAGCTGCCGGAGCCGCAGAGCTGGTTCTGGAGCCTGCGAGGGCATGCAGAGCAGCCTTTGCTTGTTTCCTTGGAAAACCTCACCAGCTCAGTTACGCATCTGTACTTGGAGGACGCTTTACCTGAGCCATTCCATAGACAGCTGAACTCCACAGGTTTGTACTGCAATTAGGCCGGCTTTCAGCAGTGAATCAGAACTAAAAGAAATAATTTTTTTTACCATCTGGTCTTGTGAAACTGAATTTGAAGTAAAAGTTGCAAAAGAATAGTCAATGTATAGCTTAGATCCATTTATGTAATAAAATACATGCAAAGTGTAAATAATTTTATTTCTCTAATTTTGGGGAGGAAAGGACAGGGGATGGGAAGCTGGCAGAGTGGCTCTGTGAGGATATTAGTAATAAAATGAAAAGACAGAAAGCCTCCATCCTGTAGGTAATTGATATAAGTCTGCTCCAAATATGTGGGGACTGAAAGTCATTTCCTTAGTAGTCCAATAGAAGTGATTGTCCCTTATGTCTAGTCCACCATAGAGAGGTGCTACATTGTGGAAATCATCTGTCTCAGTGCCTGCTTGCACCTGTGCTGATGGCTTTATTCTACCAGCCAGTGACTAGATCAGCATAGGGAATAGACTGGGTTTCTCAGTCATCCTTCTTGACACAGTTCAGACATTGAGGAACTTGTTCCTCATTGAAGGTGTCCCTGCCCATGGCTGAGGGGTTGCAACTAGATGGTCTTTAAGGTCCCTTCTAACTCAAACCATGCTAGAATACTGTGATATTCTTCACATAATGCCAGGGAAATTTAGAACTGGTTTAATGTATTCTGCAGATAAATAAGGGACTTCAGTATTCAGAAGGAACTCTACAGGTCTTTTGTTCACTGGCAAATGCAAACCAAAAGACTAGATACATTATGACTAATAAAATTAATCTTCTGCTTTTCCTGAATGAGCAATCAAACAACTGTTGATACTTTTGTTCAATGACGTGTTACCTCTGAACCATGCTCTGGTTGGTGGAATATTCCCTCCTCCTTAATTATATTGTGGCATACTTAAATGCTGCCCTGGATAAACCATATTCTTACCTTCTATGCTGTAAGTCTATCGTTGTGTGAAAAAAAGAGTTCAGTTTATTTTTCTTAATTGCCTACATGAACTGAATCTATACCATGTCCAGCCCAATGGGTATCTAGTTATGCCTACACCCTAGGAGTCTAATGTTGAAACCCTCCAGCATCCAGGGACTGAGGGGAAGCTTTTTTATTTGCGTACTTAGGTGGAAGATGAGCTGTTGGGAAAATCTGACCCAGAATAACAGTTTAACTTTCTATATTGCCTCTTTTATTTCATAAACATTACCCTTTATCTCTGAGGCTGTAGATATGTTTTTATAAAGAGTAGTTCTGCAAGTTACCAGATCTCTGGGCAACACAAATTCAGCCCAGATCAGGCCCAGTGTGTTGAGTCACATAGCGCACATAATACACACACATGATGGCTGTTCATGCCAGCTTTATTCTTTATGGTGCATCAATGACAGCTATGGGAGAAAAAGTGATGTTTGATCAAACTCAAATTGCACAGAGGGAAGGTTTGCGCTTTTTGAACAAATTTAATCTTTTACCTTCAGCTGTGCCGATTGAGTACATTGCATTGAGAGACAGTGATGTTTTTGATCCAGGATTAACTGTTGTAATATTGGGTTCACTGCCTGGTGGAGCCTTGGCCTGATTTTTACCCTCAGGCCACTTATATGCTGTTTCTTAACATATCTGCCTTGAACTCATTTTCAAATCTACTAACCTGTCTTCTTCCAATCAGTTCTCTGGATTGCATCTGCAGTAATGTCTGCCAGTTTCTAATGCCTAATGGCCAGATAAATGACCATTAGGAAATAATGGATTCATAAAATACAATTATGTACTTTTATGAAAGCAGAGTTTTAGTGATTTACAGCTGGCTTAGGGCATATGTATGGTTATTGTAGACTTCTCTTGCTTTTGTACTTCATCCCTTCTCACCGCTTACTCTACCCACTTAGAGCATAGTATTTTAGCCCCTTGAAATTGCCTGATCGAAGAAGTCTTGGCAGTGGTATTTCCTAAGCATGATACAGGAGGTTCCTCAGACATATTTGAGATACTTAAAACTTCATGAGGGAGAAAAAGCTTTTAATATTTAAATATGTTCCCATTGTTTGTGGTGGCTTTTTTTTTTGTTATAGAAATCTTCTAAAAGGAATATTCAAAGGGTTGTCTTGCCTTAATAAACATAGGAAACCTTTGTCTTGTCCCTTATGTTGATTACAAATGCACCTGATACTACTCTGTTTTTACGTGCATGTTTTAAGCCACTGCACTGTGTTAGTGACTGAGTAACACTCTACTGAGCAACAGAGCTGTGTTTGCTCAGCTTAAATACTGCCGCAAAATTAGCACAAGAGAAAAATGTCTTTAAGGTTCTACAGAAACTCTGGCTAAGCTGCACTAGTGGACTGGAAAGAGATGTGGCAGAGAGAGAAATCACAGAAGTTAAGGAAAAATTGGTAGAAAGGCAAAGGGAGAGATTGTTGCTTTGGTAAATAGCGAGAGGGATGGCTGAGCAGACAGCATCAAATTGCTCCCCATCTCTGTTCTGGCACTTGCAGATCTATTGAAAACAGGCCAGAATGACATGGTGAATTTGTTGCTCCCATGTGCCAGCCTTTTCTGCATCAGCAAGAGAAACCAATCAGTGCTGCTTCAAAAGCAGCTGGAAACTGAGAAATCCCTGGTCCCCCGCTGCCTGGCAAGCAGCAGTACAGGGTCTTCTCAATTTCCAGCCACTACAGAGGCTCCATTGACAAAATGTGTGCAGCATTTGAAGGAGCACAATGTGACAATGAAAGAACCTGAGGGAGACAAAACAAGGAAGGGGGAGAAAGGAAGAAAGGGGGGAGAATTAAATTGGAACGAGGGAGCAACTGAAGACAGGAGGACAAAAATCAAAAGAAAAATATGCTAATCACTGCAAAAGGGGCAATAAAAATAAATCATCCTGGTCATATTTGACACCTCTGCACTGCTTTATCAAAGAGTATAGTTGTGATAGGAAGACTAGAGAAAAAGAGGTAAAACTTTACTAATGTTTGATTTCATTGCCTCACTGAGATACAGACACACTAACTTAGTCCCCTACTTTCACAAATACTGTTGTGAAGTGCAGAGTGACTAGAAGATGCCAGATACCACACAGGGGACCACGTGGCACTGTGAATGGGACAGCTCCTACCCTCAGCCTCTGTTTCGGAGAGAAGCAGAAAGATTTAAAGAGCCCTCTAATTCAGGACAATGATGCCTTACTGTTGCTCAGAACAAGCTGGAGAGAAAACAAGTGCTACCCAAAATAAACCCAGGGAGCTGGCTCATTTTCTCCTTTCCCTTGTATTTCATTGCATTGGCTATGAGAATGTGTAGCGGAGTGGAAACCAGAGTATCACCAATAGCTCAGAGCAAAGCAGCATGGCTAGGATTTATTTCTTTTACTTCTGTCTGCCCGGTCATGAGGTAGACATCCCAGAGGGCTACCAAGAGCTCAGGAGATGTGCCTGTGATATGTTAATCTCCCAGCTGTTCCTCCTTGCTGTGCTTGTTCAGGATGAAGGGAGATCTGGGGGTTCCAGAACCGAAGTTAGTTACAAAGCAACTAAACTAGAAGGGGCTTCCTTACATGGCTCATGGAGTTTTTAGTTCATGGGTCCGGCTTGACCTCCTTCAAATTAAAATCCCCTGAAACAGGTATGGGGTGAACACTGCATCTTCAGCAGCAACTTTTTCACTCCAGATAGCTGCTCTTACCTGGAATAGCTTGGTACGGTAACATGCAAAAATGAATAGTACGTGGGAGAGAGCACTGGCATCTACAGATTTTCTGGGAGTTCTTCATACTCTCTGAAAGGTCAGAAAAGTGCACCATAAAAACTGAGATAGAAGAATGGAACTGTTGCTGTTGGTTTCAACAGGCAATATCAGACAGGAACCAAGAAGGGGGGAAATTTTGTGTTGCCCAAGTTGGAAATGGGTGAGTTCAATTTATGTGCATTTGCCTTTGAGTACTGCACTGTTGTCTTAAATTACCTTATCCTTTTAAACAAAGGAATGCGTCTGTTCTGGTGACATGAGTTTTGCAGTTAATAAAGCCTTCTTAAAAAACCCTCATTTATCATTCAGGTTTAAAATAAAAATGCTTCCATTTGCTCTCTTAGCTTGACAGTTATTTTCAGTCTTGAGAAATTATTCCTGTAAAGTAGCTACTATTAAGTAAAAGAAAAATCTGTTTCTCCAAAGCAAACTTAGTTTGAGCGTGACCCGTGGCATCTCCACAATCCCCAGTATTTAGATCAGTGATCAATTTGTCTTTCTCTGTAGCAATAGTAGACAGTGTAGAACTGATTTTTTGTGATATTTTCATTAGTGAGTTCTTGTGTGTTATAATTTTGAAGGACCTACAGATGCTTTAGCAGTTGTAAAATGAGACCACCATCATGTCTGTCTGATCAGGAATCACCCATTGTGTAGTAGGCTAAGAATAAGATGGTTTTTATTTCATCTGTTCAGTTCATGTACAGTAAATCAAAATTGGTACCATATTTTCAAATTTACCATTTCAAATTTTTTTTGTCTAAGTTAATTTAAAGCAAAGATATCTTGCTTAATCTCTAAAATCTTAGCTGTAATCTTTTAGTCATAGGAGGAGATGATAGCAAGGGCTGTAGAGGAACTACCAGCATGATAAACAAACACATGGAGATACCTCTCAAAATACTGAGCAAAAACCTATCTGATACTTTTTGAAATTTTTTTCCTTTTTATGTTTGTCTCATGGACTGGCACTGATTACATTAATGAGTAATTCATCATAACAGAAACTGATCACCACATTGAAGTAGTTAGTGCTGAGAATCAGTATGTTTGTATAAACATTATAAGGATTTGAATTTCAGGCTACCTTTTACTGGCTCCCTTGGATTGGCTCTTCTCACCATGCAAACTGCCCAAAAACTGCCCAAAGGCTCAGTGGTTGGTTTGGACTCATAACATCCTTGCTGGAGTGCAATTTATGTGCACGGAGCAGACCTTCTAGGTTCATTCCCTGCGAAGGGAATTCAGTGCTTCTGTGCACCAAAACTGCTCTGGGAGCTGAGCCAGTGTGCAGTAAATGGGAACGGTCAGGGTGTGGGATTTGTTGCAAAACTGCATTGCTGCTCTGAATCAAAATGGTAATATATAGACAACCATATATATTTTTGTGGCTTTGGGAAGGCTGTGCTTATTTTTCTCTAGTGTGCAAACCGAGCAATTTTGCATGGTAACACTCAAATGTGTATTTATATACTTGCCAGTATCCTCTGGTAAGTTCTGTGTATTTGATGATGGAAAGAGAAAGCAAGCTACACTGAATCTTTGTGTAAGCAGAGAAATCCTTTCTTGTGCCTTAACATGAAACTCGGAATAGCAGATTTTTTTTATCAAGTGATAAAAATTGTGGTTTTCACATTAAAAAAATATGAAAAACTGGTTTCCTAGATTCAATTCTCAAAAAAAAAAAGAAAGTAATGGGTTTGCCAGATCAGGAAAACAGACTAATTTTCTGTGATCAAAGAAGGCCTTGCACTACATAGGGTTTCATGAGAATGCATAAAGAGTGAAGAGAAAAAAGTCCGGAGTCATGTAGGCTTCATTTAAAGCAATGTGCTTGGTATCATATAATACATTGAGGTATTGATCACAAGATCAGAAGTCAGAACTTCTGCTTGCTAATTTTGACTTTGTCAGTGATTACGGCTTTTGTCAAGTCATTACGATGCAGTTTCCCATCTGAGCAAAGGAATATTAATGTTTTGAAGAGCAGAAGAAAGAGTTCAATACTTAACAGCTTATGTTTCTGATTTCCAGTTTATTTATTTGAGTGATTCATTACTTTGCTCTTAAAATGCTGCTGAATTTCATTTACTACTGCTGGCTGACTTTTTGCACTAAATGTTTTAATTTTGATTAGTCACATTCATTTATGTAATTTCAGTACCTTGGCTGGATTTCTGGAGCTCAGACAAGGTTCTTCTGCAGCTGCTGGTGTAAGTACAAAATCTAATTTCAGTTAATTCTTGCATATGTGTTTTTTGCATTAGTTCTCAACAAATGATCAGGCACATTTTGAGTGAATGCATATTTCCAGAAAGCCAATAGAAAGGAATGTAAAGTGAGTGGTAAAAAGCATTTGATTGTGAAAAAAGATAATTCCTACAGTAGTGTACTCCAGCGGCTTTGTGCTAATGCTCTTGAATTTCTTCCACTGGGGTCTCATCCATAAAGGGATTTGGTTACTTAAAATAGCAGTTATGTCCTAAAGTTCTTAGTATGTGCTGTTAGAACTTCATCTCAGCTTCTGTTTAAGCTTAGTAGAGTACACCCATGTTCACACCACAGCTTACACCCACAATCTGCCTCTCAGGCTGCTTTGCTACCTGCCTAAGGGAATGGTAGCACCTGAAATGATAGGCACTGCAGGAAATTCAAGCACATGTGCTCTGCTGCCACCAATATGCCTGAGCTCACCAAGAGCCTCCTTATTCTGACCTGGGGCTCTTTTTCCACCTGCAATTGTGCATTTGCACATATCCAGAGCTGTGTCTGTCAATTTGCAGGTTACTGCTGTAAAGACTTGACAGACCAGCTCTGATGCAACAATGCTGGGGCTCTCCAAAGGGTATGAGCGCACAAGCAGGAAAGATTTCTCCTTGTAAAAGGCTGCCATCCACTTTAGTGCAATATCCAGTTTGATCTATATTCTTGCCAATAATATTTTGAGGATAGTGTCCCAAACTGTACTTTTCCTATCCCCAGATGAGAGGCTACGTTTGCCCAGAGAGCTGGAAGATGCTGCTTCCCGGGGAGCTGTCAGTCAGCTGTGATTCCAAACTCCTGGTACGTCACACCCTAATTAAAACCAGCTTCTAGAATGCCTTTTTCACTCATGCCTTGAAATATTGTTCTAGTTCAGGAAACTTTCAGACACAACCATGCTCAGCTCCTTTCTGAGTCTGAGCAAATTCAAACCTATATTCACCTTCTGGACATCCTCTGCCTCTGGACGCATTATCTCCCTTTCTAGTCCTAGTCCTAGAACAACACAAATGTATTTGTCTCCTACAAATGTATTGTCAGTTTTGCAAAACCAAAAGATTCCTGATGGTCTACAGATAGCTTCAGATCAGATCTACTTTTTAATCTGAACTGGAGGCGGTCCACAGGAGTGTTTAGAGATAAGGTCTCACTTCAGTCTGATAAAACACCAGGAGCTTAATCTTCAAAGTGTTTCTGATTTTCTGATTTTCTTCTTTTAATGAAACACATTTACAACAAGAGCTGCAGGAATTATCACAACTGCATCTCTCAAACAGGTGTTTTTTAAAAAATTTAGCAGACCTTTAAAATTTAAATTTGGTCATTCTTTTAAAATTGGATCTCTAAAGAAAGCTTGCAGAACTCCCTAGTAATTATAAATGGGTCACTGGTGTATCGCAGAGATCAATACTTCTTACCTTCAACCACTAACCATTACATCCCTATTACAAGTGAGTGTACAGTCAGCTCAGGTTTTTACTGTAGCACACTCCTTACAGATTGATTAAAAAACAGGCCCAGAACAAGTTATGCCAAAAGAAAAAAGTCCAAAGCATGAAAATAAGCCAGAAAAAGAATTACATCATTTCCTTGTATCTTCCCTAAGGACAAGGAATTGGAGAGTATGAGTCAGTCTCAAGAAATGAAATAAAAACAGCCCAGCTTTTAGTGACTTTTTCTTGTTCTTACCTTCTGGAGCAGTGCAGGCCATCAAGTACAAGCAGAGCAGCAGAAATCTGACTGCCTGACAGGTTTTAAAATAGGGGTGAAGGTGTGCTTGTGGATAGCTTGGCTTACTGATCTGTGACAAGATACAGTGACCAAGAAAAGTGAACTTGAATATGGGGCAGCGTGGCATTGTGGATATCCCATCTCCTGCTGCCTACAGTCAACTAGAAAGTAGGCAGCTCTACAGCTATGGGAGAAGTATTGTGAAAGCTCTCTGTACTGAGCAGAACACATGTTACATGTCTTTTTGGATGCCCAAGCCTCTTCTTTATACCTCAGCTTTCTAGTCTGCAATACAGAGGTGCTGTGAGGATGAAGCAATGGATGACTTATAACTACTTTCTTGTACAGGGACAACATATTTTGTCCGTGACTTATCACTTTGGCATATCATTTCGCCATGTACTCAACTTGCTCTCTGTCCAGCATCACAGTTTCAAATATTCTGGCAAATTACATTTAATTATGAAATATATTTTCCTGCTTAATAGTTCAGTGAGAATTATCTGGAATATCAATGAGCTTTCTACTGTGTCTAAATGGTATTGTACTCACTTCTGCTTAAATAAAGCTCAGGATAACAAAGGATCAGCTGTTTGAGCCAAGGGTTCATTTAACATCATCATTTGCATTTCCTTTAAAACCAAGGGTGTTCACAAGGTCAGTGTCTCTAAGGATACTTTGACAGACATAATTCTGTGTTGTTTACATTGGTGAAGAAAACAAAAAAGGCAACACAACATAGTTTTTGGTCACACTCTCCAGTGCCTGTGAAGTCTTTCAGTGATCAAACCTGGTAAGTTTCAGAACAACCCTGGAGCATCCCAGGTCAGAGTTCACAAGGCAGAAAGCTTAGTTATCCAGCTCAAGTTTCATTGTCCCTCCCATTCCTGATATTTCATTTCAGAAGGAGAAGATTTGGGGTGTACTTTTGCCCATAATTTTAAATATTTTTTGGTTTTGGTTTTCACCAGTAATTTCTGGTCTTTTCTGTCTTTTTATATCATGTACTGTCCCTGCTCCAAATAGGTAGTTTGGTGAGCACAAAGACATTTAAAGGGCTTCAAGCAAGTTAAAAATGTGTGTGGAACTGATGGAAGACTTGAGAATGTGGGAAAGGCTTACCTGGAAGTATGCATATAATTTTTTTAATAGTTTAGATCCAATGCCCCCTGAGATTCATTTGACTGTATCACAGTCTCAGTTTTCATTTAAAAATAATTCCTTCTGATGCCCTTACTGGTGCCTGCATGTACAGTGTGAAACAATACCTGTGAGCAATGCTGATGTGCATCATGAAGTTCAACAGTGTTCAGTAGCTTCAGGGCTCCCTGACAATTTTATCAAATGACCCTACATATCAGAACGAGAAAAATATGAAAAAAACCTTTTTAAACCCTCCAAAACCTTGTCTTTTGCAGTAATGATTTCTTTGCTTCTGTCAGCCTATGAGGGGCAAATGGGAATGAACTGTGGGACGGTTGTGAGAAGCCAGGACCACGCAATTTTCATGTCATGCTGTGCCTTGGGCAGAAGGTTCCAGTCATCAGACCCTGTCCTCAGCATCTGTTTCCCCGAATTGCAAATAGTTCCATTATTATCATGCTGTTTTATGTCCTGCAAATGCAAATTTGCCCTATGACAGAATGAGTCCCATGTCTGATGGAGATTTCACCATCCCGTATTGTGTGTGTGCAGATCCTACGTAAGCCTAAGAAAAACCTTCTGATGTGTACTATTGATTGTTTACATATGTTATCAGAGGGAAAAAAAAAACAGGAAAGGAAAGCTGGCAGTTTACGCTGCCAAGAGACCTGGCAGTGGCTATAATCACATTTAGATAATTTCCAGTCAATAGACTTTGTTTTCATTTTTACAAAAACCCTTCCTAGAAAGTTGCTGCACTGTTCTTTTTACTCTGCAACCGTCAGTCCAGAGGAATACCTGCAGTGGCTCCTGTCCTTACAACCAAAGCAGGCGACATCAGAAGATGTTTTCAGAGAGAAGGTGGAAGGTGTGGTAAGATACTGTGCTTTATACAAGTTCAAAATATGTAACACTACTTGGAGCTGTGATTATGGTTCTGTGTGACAAAGGTCTTTTAATGAAAGCGAAGTTAGAGAATTGTGATGCAAATAGAATTTGATGCCAAAAGAAGATAAAGTTTGGAACCTGGGCATATTTCTCATCTTCAGGTCGAGCTCCATGATGGGACTAAAAAATATGAGCACTGGAGGACTGGGACTCCTGCTGCCTGTGTCTAGGAATTGCCTGTAGCAGAGAAAATGGTTCCCTAGCCAGCTAAGCCGGAAGAGCTCATGGCTTCTATAAAACAAAATACTAGAGGGAATAGCTACCAAAGCAGGTTTAATTAGTGTCTAAGTTAGTGTGTTTAAATCTGTCTTCTTTCAACTATTCTGCGCTCATTGACATGTACATGTGATACTGGAAACTTTGTTAGGGTGAAATAAAAGTTGCGAACTTACATCAGCATCTCAAGTACTACAACTCCAGCTAGTCCAGGCCCAAGCCTTGGGAGTCCTTTACTATTAATACAGAGCTGTTCTCATAGGATTAAGCATTTAGGGACTGAAGACTGCAGTTTTTGAAAATGTTTACTCATTTTACAATAAAGGCCTTAATAATATCTCTGCCTGAAGAGATACAACATAAGCAAAAATAAAATGCAAACTTTAATATCAACATAAATATTAGACATTCATATTAGAATTATCCAAAGAGGAAAAAAAAGGAAGTTCAAATGCAAGCAGTAACAGAGATAAGGAGCTCTAGTACAAATTCCATGTGAGAAGATGCAGTGTTATTGGTATCAACATTTCTTCTGACATCTTAGTCATCAGAAGCACAAAGATGGCAATGAATTCTACAGAGGAAGTAGGGCACTGATAAAATCACTTCACATACAGCATCAGATTCCAGGTGTAAAACCAAAACAGAGGGATAATTTTCTGTACACACGTAGAAAAGTGACAAAAGCTATCTGGTTTTGACATCTAAATGAGACACACTGAGGACTAAAGTTAGCACCCTAGTTTTACTAGGTTTTGCTTTCCCTTCCTTGGAGAAGGAAAGGCCAAATAGCACCTATCAGATACTGAAGAAGCCTACAGGTTACAGCATACCCTCCTTCCCTTTGCCCTCCATGGTCACATGGAAATCATATGTCATAGGGTCATGTCAGAGGTTCTGGCTGTTAGGTCACATGCTCCAATACAAAAGTGCAAGGCATAAGGAGTTGTCAATGATAAAAGGAAAAACAAAGTAATACTTGCAGGCTGAGATATCAAAGGAAAACCACAGCTGGAAAGGAGAAAAAAAAGATGCTATGCGGTCAGAACTTGGTGGAAGCTATCATCTTCTGCTGTGTTTTCCTTGTGAGAGGGACAAAGATGTTTTCTCCTAGAGGATGGCAATGGTAGGACATGGCAGAAATCTCATATTCCAAACCAACAGAAGTAGAGAGGAAAACAACCTTGAAATAAATGGACTTTCATGTCCAAATCTCCCTTCAAAAGACCTAATCCTGGTCTGAGCTACTTCAGATAGCAACAGTCATTGGTGCCAGACTCCCAAACATACTCCTATCTGTGAACTTTTTACAGATTTGGAAGTAGGGTGAAAGGTTGAATGAGCTAATTCTGGTTGAGGTTACCCTGGTTCCCCAAAGCAGGCTGGCTTGGGATATTTTTGAGTTTAGTTCTTCTGAAAGAACTGTCTGACTTCTTTCCAGGAGAAGAGTGAAAGTGGACCAACGCTGTTAATCATTTTACAGAAAAACCATCATCCACCTTGATTTCACACTCATGACTTCTGCAAATGTCAGATAGACTGTGGCTCAGAGCCAGCACATGGTAGTGGCAGCAAGAACTTCTTTCCACTAGATTCTTTAGTTCACCATTTCCCTTTCAGATCTGAAAAGAGATGAATCAAAACTAATTGTTTGCTTAAGAAGTAATACTGACTTACTCATTAGTTGTAGCACTGGGCACAGGCACTCGAATCGTCTGGAAAATATGAAAAGAATTGGCTGGGGAACAAAACCAGAGCTGATACGTGGTAATGGCAGAAACAGAAGTAGAAGCTATATAATAAAGGAAAGTTCCTATTGAATGCCTCTTTGTTTTGCTTTAAAGAAATACAGAGAAGCACTCAAGATGTACAGATACCTAGGCAGCGTTTCTCACTACAGAGCTCAAGGAAAGAAGGAAGTGCTTCAAGGGTTAGTTCCTGACTATATGGAATATTGCTGGACTGAATGCAGTCACCTGGAGTTCATCCTGATAGTCCCCCAAACCATTTTATCACAAAAATGTACTGTAATCAGTAAGAAGCAGTCACAGTATTTTCCCACCATTTTTATGCTTTATAGGCACATGGGGGAAGGGGAAGAGTGGGGGATTCATGCTTCATGTGAATGATGAGCTTGGTCCATGTTTAAAAAAATATATCTTGTGGAAAGAGAAAAAAAGAACTATGGTTGCATGTGAACTTCAGCTTTCCTCCTGCCTAGTGATTATTTGTTCTATTTGTTAGGGCAATGTTGCTTGCACAGTTGTTCATATGTTGCATCAAAGGAATAAAGACGAGTCAATAAACGGATGGATGCTGCATTCTGTAACATCTTTGCATCTGCTTCTGCTGCTACATTACCAGCTGGGGAGAGATGTTAGAAGCATCAGTCCTTCTTCACAGGCTGATCACCAGCTTGGTGAAGACAGAATTTACAGACGTAGGAAATTAGAAGCAGTGGAATATTATACCTTCAGAGAAACTTACATTGGCTACTTTCAGAGATAAGGGTATTAACTTGGCCTTCAAGCAAGATCACAAGAATGCAGTTTTAACATTTGCTTTCTTTTTATGCCAATCTGGGTCTTATATTGAATCACTGTATTTCAGTGTGATGTTTTTTAATGTTTCTGATATACATATTTTATTGTCCCAGTGTAAGGATACAGCTGTATCATCTTAAAAATTAGACACTTTGTGCTTCAACTTTGCAGTTTAGTTTCAGGAGTACAAGCGCTCTCAGTTTGTTCCCATGATGGACTGCTTTACTTGGGTCCTTTGAACAGTGACATGGAAAAATAATTCATTATAGTCATAGTAAAGTCAAAGGCAA
>VYZT01022077.1:0-10241 GCA_013400735.1 Pomatostomus ruficeps
TACCAGCCTTAGGTAACAGATTTATTTTTTTTTTGTCCTAAAGCATTACTGATCTGTTTCTCTTCTGAAATAGTCAATTCTATCCTCTGCTGTATCTGTACATATTTCTATTATCTTCACAAAAGGCGAAATACCTTATCTGTATATTTTAAGTTATATTTTGTCACAATGCAGTCCAAGCAGTGACCATGTATTTTCTAACATTAAAAAATGACACCTTTTCATTGGTTTCATCATTCCTGGGGGTTTGTGGCATGGTGACCCCGCTTGATCTTGTACAGCTTAACATTTCTGAAACAGACTTAGCTCACAGAGGAGATGATATCTATTTTGCAGAAGTATTTTGGTCACTGCAGAGACATTATCTCTAGGCATTAATTCTGCCCATATGGAATCACTTGAGTTGGAAAGGACCTTTCTAAGGTCATGTAGTCCAACTGTCTCGTGCAGAAACCTTCAGTTATCCAGCAGAAATCACCGCTGGCTGTGCTGCCGTTGCACTTTGAGGGAATTGCAGTCCAATGGCAATCATATTATTCCCTCCAGCAGGCTCCCTGGCTGGACCTCCCTCCCAGAAAACACCGTGCTGCTCTGTTCCTCGTCTGGATTGCCTCCCCTTGGGAATGCCACTTCATGGGGTGGGTTTTCTCTTGCCTCCAGGGATTTGCTTCACCCATCTCTGCTGTTAAGTCCCAGACATGACCAGTAGTAACCCTGTGCCCAGCTCCAGGGGAAGCCAAGCTCCCTCTCTCCATGCTGACTGCAGATGCTTGGTGCCTTTCCAAGCCGGGCCTTTAAGACCACAGAAATCCAGTCCTGCAGAGGCTGGAGGAGCATGCAGGGAGCACTCTGCACAGTCAGTCGGTGGAATGTTGAAGTCTGGAATTCAGAGCTATACAAGGCATGGTTCCATTCTGATTTCTTTACCCCTGAGGGGGAATGTGGGTTACCAGCAAGGGCACCTATGAAATGGCCCTGTTCTGGTCTCTAGGATTTGTCCTGATTCAGAGGTACTTGAGCAAATTCCCCGGTGACTTGCAGAAGGGAGAGGCAGAGAGGCTCCTCTCTGCCCATGTGCCCCTTCCTGCCTGTGCCAGTGGCTCTCTCAGCTGTGGGGCTGGGCAGCTGGGTCAGACACTGACCCTCTGGGGAATATCCTCTCATGTTTCCTCACAGGGAAAACAAGAGGCAGCAGGCTGACTGGGAGAAGTGACTATGACTCCAAACTGCCAGCTGTTTGGGGTCAGAACTCATCAGCCAGCCTGCACCAAGTCCCACATTTCAACTTTTAAATTGCATGTCATCTTCATCTTCATCTTTGGCCCTTCTGGGTCTTTCTTTCCAGAGTTTCTCTGCAACCACATGGATTCGAAACTGACCTTTGGCCTGGAGCTTTCTCATGATGCCTGGAGCTGAGGCTTGAGAAGACAGCCTGTGTGTACAGTGACCCTCCTGAATCATGGAAACTGAGGCCTGTGCCTGTTCTGCTGGGCTCTTGCTGTGGGATGGTAAGGACTGACTCAAAGAGAGCAAGAGAGCATGTTTCTGAGTTAATAGAACAACACAAACCTGGTGCTGGCAGGACAAGGAGATGCTGTTTTTACACCATGGGTGGGTGTACTGAATGCTGAGCTGAGTGAAGGACTGGAGCTGTCAGGTAGAAGCGTAGCACAGCAAGGAAGAGCCTCCTCACATTTCTTTGGGTGTCTTTCAATCTGATACATCACACAGAGGGCCTGGCCCACGCCCTGCAGAAGTCTGTAGGGATCTTTCCTGTGGATCTGATTGTGGATCAGTCTGTAACATCCTTGGGTATGCTCAAAGTGAGGAACTGCTCCTGAGCAACACCAGAACTGGGGAGAGGATCGCTGCTGCTGTGACTTTTCCTCCCGCCTTTGCCATGAGCACTGTCTGCATGTACCCAGCCAAAACCCAGATCATTTCGATAAAGTCACTGCAAAGAGCTGAAGCAGAGGAGGCTCCTCACAGTCTCACTGTGGGAAACAGGGGACTTTGTGGTAATCTCCCAGTTTCTGCAGTGAACCTCTGCAGCCCATGAGGGCATACCAATTAATTGGAAAAAATCCCTGAGTTAATTTCCTTTTCAGCCTGCTGTAGTGTAAGGGCCTAGGTACACAGACCTAATTTCATCAAATTAGAATAATCGTAATAATAATAGAGAAATTAACTTTTCTGTTAACTATGCCATGAATGCTGGCACCACCAAGCATATTTTAAGAGGGAAAGAGGTGGTCCAGTCTCTCTCCTGAGCTGACAAGCTGTGGACACTCCTAGAGCTGCTCCCCCTGCTCATAGTTTCAAGAGTTCCTCACCATATGGACACAGTGCCTCTGAGGTGGCAAGGCAGAGCACAATGCAAGGGGCTTGGGGTGAAAAGCAAATACCACATTCCTCTGAAAGAAGACAGTAACCACTAAAACCCTGGATTTGAGCTTTGCAGACTTTCTGGAAGTGCAGCCAACCTTAGCAAGGACTGATTGCATGCAAGCAACGTGGCCTGGATACATCTCGGTGCTTGCAAGACTGGGACTGGTGCGGATATCCGGGTTGTGGCACTGATACGAACAAGAACCCCTCACTACAAAAGCATTTCGGGGAGAGAAGCAGATCCTGATCTCAGCACCCTCCTGTAAAACACAGCTTTGGACAGTTAAAAGTCTCTCGACATCCTAAGGCAGAAGTGGGGCACGAGGCAAGAAAAGGAACGACTTCCCGCATTGGACATGACATATGCCACAGGAGTATTTTCCAGAGAGGAGAGGGAGGTGGTTCTAAAATAAGAGACAAAAAGGTCAACCCCCAGATATTTCTAAGAAAATGAAAGTACTGAATATTTGCCAACAGCTGCCATGGCTGAGAGGTGCTCTCAGGGGGCTGGCTGGTGGCCAGCAGCCAGCTCCTGTGAGAGCACATTTCTCCCTTGCTTTCACACTAGCAAGAAGTGAAATAAGAGGATGCTTTACCTTCGTGTTTGTTTGAGTCCATGGCTGCTATGGGGTGTGCGTCCTCGCAGGGACTGCTGTCCTCACTCTGGAGGGTTCTGGCTGGTCACTGGGCACATCCCATGGCTTAGAGCTGCCCACATGTGAGCCCTGGGCTGGGTCAGCTCATCTGAACCCTGAGTGCAGAAAGATGCAGAAAAGGGTTTATTGAGCAGAGCTGCTCGAAGTTCAGACAACAGAGAAAGGAGGAGGGATTTGAGAAAGAATGAAGCACCCTAAAGATCTGTTTGGGTTCACAGTGCCTCCACAGAGGGGGTGCTGACACAAACACTTCCCTCCCAGCCCAAGGCTGCTTGTGCTTCCATGGACAGGTGACTAAAAGGTACTATGCAATCCCACAGAGACTGTTTTCTCAGCAAGATACTTCCTGTATGAACACCGAATCAAAATATTCTGTAGTCTGGACAGCACGTGAACATCTCACACGGGTGTTCTGCGTCGAAGAGCCAGCTTTTTGCCGTGCAACCAGTCACCCGAAATGTGCTTCAGACCTGTGTTTGGGCCACGGGGACACTGCCCTCAGAATGCTGCTGCACAATTCTGCGCTTTAGGAGGCACCCACACTGCTGTGCCTGCTTCTCTGTGCATTGCCTCCCTGACTGGCAGACACAGGAGAGCTGCCAGGCACCTCCACGTGCAGAGGTGTAGCCTCTCTGGGAGCCAGGGACAACAGGGCCTGATGCTGTGCCCAGGCCAGACCCGTGGCAAAGCACCTCATCACTCACCTGGTGGTGGGGTTAGGACCTCGATGCCTGATTTATGACAGGCAGAGACACAAAAAAATGGATTGTACCGGCTCACACTTCTCTTATCAGCATGGGCCCTGCCCCACATCCACACCTCCCCTTCCTGGGGTTTGCTTCAAACCTGCTTTTGTCCAGCCTTACGAGGAAACCAGATGTGATTTAGGACTCTGGAATAACATCCCAGCTCCATTCCTGTTGGACACAGCTGTGCCAAAGGCTGATGTGAGCCGTCCTTGTCTTTGCTAATGGGCGTGGAGTGGCCAGCACAATTATGGCATGGAGCTCTGCTGGCACAGCTCTGCCCAGAGGGCTCTGGTGGTCCAGAGAAGTCTGGGGTGATGTTTTCAGGGAATTGGGCACAGGGAAAGGCACACAGCACGAAACAGATGGGAGAACTGCAAAATATGCAAGAGCCCTGTGTGGCTACTGGAAATCAGAGCAGGAGCAGGTGCTTCTGGTGCAGTCAGCAGTGTAGCTTTGGGCCCCACACTTTAAACCTGAGAGGTTTTGAGTGTGGGATTCCCAGGAGAGGAGGGTGGTGGCACCATCAGTGCCACAGAATACCCAGCTGGCCTCTTGCTGACGGTATGGTGTGGACTGAAAGGTTTCCAACACAGTGCTGGAGGGACTGGGGGTTGAGCATCTTGTTAAGATTGAGTGCTAATGAAAAGATAAACTCATTTGTAAGAGAGCTGTTTGTAAAATCACTTGCTAAGAAGATCCACTGACTTCTCAGGACAGAGGATCCCTTGGTGAGGCGTGTGGAAAACCTGAGCAAAGGCGGAGGGACCTTTGAAGTGGGCTTTGTACAAATAGGCTGGGAAAGCTTCCAGGGGAATGCCTGGTTACAGTGAGATAAATCTTAGAGCTTGTTACATCTGTTTTTCGATCAGCTGATAGTGTAACAGTTTTGGGTTTTTTTGTTGTTCTGAAGACTCTTAGAGTCATTACAGAGTTTAGATGGGCAGGGACCTCTGGAGTTATCTCGCTCAAAGCAGGGCAGACCTCGAAGCTCGACCAGGTTGCTCAGGGCCACACTTAGTCAAGGTCTAAGTATGTCCCAGGCTAGAGAATTCTCAACCTCTCTGTGCCTGCATCCCGGGGCTACACTGCTCCTATGAGGAAGAATTTTTTCCTTATGATCAACCAAGGTTTCTTTGTTGGAGTTTGTGCCCACGGCCATTTATCCTTTCACTGTGTCTGTGAGAAAAGCCTGGCTGTCTGGACTACAACCCCTATTAAGTAGTTGCAGGTGGCTACAGAGCTCTCCGAGCCTTCCTTTCCCCAAGCTGGACAAACCCAACTCACTCAGCCTCTCCCTCTGTGCTTTGTGCTCCAGCCCTCTTCAGCAGAAGAGAAAAAAAAAAAAGTTATTTCATTTTCTGATATTAGGTATTCCAGTATTCCAGAGAATGACGGATGGGTTAGTTGTTTTTAAAGTAACTAAATCTACTCTCTAGAAGTTTCGAGAACAAGGTACTTAAGTGTGTGTTTCTGAGCAAAATAGACACATAAATTCAACTTCAGTAGCAAAGCTGTTAAAACTGCTCCCAATTTAAACTAATCAGCAGCACAGAAAATTCTTGAGGCTTTTGTTGCTGGGCTGTTGAACTGTGACTAGTGTGCTTAACAGAGTGCTGGTTTTAAAATTCAGAATTGCTTTTGCAGTGCTGGGGGAAGAGCAACAAACAGGAAAGGCAAAACAGATATGAAAGGAACATGAACCTCCTCTGTTTTCACTAAAAACAATGGAAGCAGCTTTTTGCTGGAAATTATTGATTTCTTTTTAGCTTATTTTTTGCCTATTCTATTAAGGACATGTTTAAGCACAATCTGTGTCCTCTGCAGAGCTCAGGAGTGAGTCTTTGAAACTGGGACACCGGGGATGCCGCCATCCCCTCCAGCTCCAGGCAATCCAGGAGTTCTGCTATCTGACTGCACTGCAAAGTAGGTTGACCTTGGTTAAGTGGGTCCAGAAAATCTTACCTGTTTTGCCAGAGTAACTGTCTTTGTGTGTCCTCTATCTGCAGGCTGCAATTTCCTGAGTTTCCCCTTGGTTCTTTGTTACATTAAATAATTGCATCAACACTGGCCACTTTCCAGCATTTATGGCTCACAGCTGTACTCCGTGGATATTTAACATTGCCTCTCTCTCCCTGGTTCTTCTGAACTGCAGAATATGGGGAACAAAACTAATCAGTCCTGGAACTGAACATGAGCCTTGCCCTGGTTTGGGGTGAAGGTTTTTGTCCTCTGTTCCCCCCGACTGTGGGTGGGGAAGCTCACCAGGGACCAGGATTTTGGTCAGCCTGAGCTGGCTGAACAGTGTCTGGCTTGTGCCTAAAGGATGCAAAGAGGGGTTGGAGAATAGGACTGGTATTTGGCCCTAAGAACCTGGATGTGGGCGGCTTGGACAAATCCTACCTTGGTCAAATCCTTTCCTCTGCAGTGGAAAAGCCCTAAACAACAGAGTCCAGGTGAGCAGGAGCCCTGGCATGGCTCTAGTTCAACCTCCTGCTTAAATCAAGGCAAATGTCAAACCAGATCAACTTCCTCAGGACTCTGTGCAGCTCAAGTCTGGATATTTCCCACACTGGAGTCTTCACAGCCACTCTGGGCCTTCCAGTACCCTGAAAAAGAATATTTTCCCTTACATCCAGCCGGGATTTCCCTTAGCTGCAGCTTGTGCCCATTGCCTTTCACTGTGCACCTCTGGGAAGATCCTGGACTCCATCTTCTTTACAGCCCCCTCGAGGCAGTTAAAAGCTGGAGAGGATTCCCCCCTTCATGTTTTTGTCTGAGTCCTGAGCAAGTCCCACACCCTTTATGCACATACATGAATCCACGTGCACATCAGCAGCAAGCGCCAAGCCCTCCAGGAAGATCCTGTCCTAAACCACTGCCAGGACTCCACCTGTGGCAAATCCAAGGTTTGCCTGACATGCCAGCCCACCACAGGGCAATTCCCTCATCAACAAGATGTTATTGGACAGGCTCAGCCTGGAGCCATTCCCAGGCTGTGCTGGCCTGCCACGTAAGGGCCCTCCTGCTCTGGGGACAAGAAATGGCAAAGACGTCCTTCTTTCTCCACAGCTGAGCACTAAAACTCATTTACACTCCTGCAGCTCTCACCTAGCCAGAATAACATCTCCAGAGCAAAGCCCAGAGAACAGTTTGAAGGTGTTAATTCCTCCGTCATGGCAAAAGGATGAATTTTCCCCTTTTGTTTCTATCTCCCTTCCAGCAGCCAAACCTGCTGAGCCTAAGAACCAAAGCCACCTCTGCTGCCAGTGATTGCCATGCTGCTGGCCACTGGTGACCAGCAAACAATCCTGCCCTGGTGCCTGGCACGAGCAGCTGGCACCCACTTCCCATGGGATCCCCAGGGGCGAAGGGATGGATGGATGGATGGATGGATGGATGGATGGATGGATGGATGGATGGATGGATGGATGGATGGATGGATAGGTCCCAGTGAGCTGTGCCACTGAGGCAGTACAGGATTCCTGCACAAAGCCGTGTATGGGGCAGAGAGGAGAGGCAGATCCTGCACCCTGTGTGACCACGCTCCCCCTTCCAGCGCTCCCCCCACACGGAATGGCACAGCTGGGGGAGAGAACCAGCTGTGCAGGGCATCACAGATCAAAAAGAACTGAGGGACTACACCAAGCTTCACATGCAAACAGGCAGAGATCAGTAAAGCATTTACAGCCTAGCCTGGGTGCACAACAGTTACTACTTGTCTGGCTTCCTGTCCCATTCTGCTCCTGAAATCATGACATGGGAACAGCGCAGGGGAGCGAGTCCATGTGCACTTTTGCTGCTTCAGTTGTTAAGCATCCACAGTTTTCCTAAATAAATGCTTGGGATCTTCCTGGCGACTGTCTCAATCCTGCTGACTGAGATTGCTGGCTGTTTTAAATATCCCACTTGGAGAACAACCCCCAGTCCTCTAAAGAGAACAAAAAATCAGTTATTGACTCTCATCAGTCTTGCACTTTGTCTCCAACCAACTCTAATGCAGTTATCATCCAAATAAGTCAGTTCAGCACGATACTTCAATTTAGCTCTTAAATGGTGAGAGCAAAAAAAAGGTTTTTTAAACCGATATTTTAGAGACCTCACTATAAATGCTGCCTAACAAGATTGTCCAGCACACTAAGAAGCTAGATCTCCATTCAGAGTCTTAGAAGAAATCAGCTGAAAATAACTGTGGGCACTGAAGACGTGAAACACTTTAAATATCATTTTATGTGCTGCACACACAATATTAATTAGTTACGGCTCTAGCTTTTTTCCAATAATATGCAAAATGGTATAATTAATCCCACTCTTCATCCCAAGCCGAGCACATTTTAAACTTACCCGAGGCTGGTTGAAGATCTTTCAGCACTGGCGGTTGCTAGAGTTGGGAATTAGCGCTGTGCAAGAAAGGAGAGAGAGAGAGACAGAGAGAGGAGAGCAATGGTGGCCTGACGTTTCCCAGGATGGGACTGTCACATGCTAATCACCGATTTGAAACGCAAGCATAACAAAAGCCTTCTAATTATATAATCTTCGGGTCACATCCTCGCGTGCCCACGCGAAAACCAGGACTGTGCACTTGGAAGAAGGCGCCACAGACTTTCTGACTTTTTTTAATTAGCGTTGCACAGAGCTGGGGAGGGAGGACGAGGAGCCCTGGGAAGTGATGGCGGCGGGGCCGTGTGGGGCCATGAGCTCCTGTGGCCTCGCTGCTTTGCCAGGCTCAGAGGATCTCAAAGCACCTCCTGTGGCACCCAAGCAAGACAACTTCCAGTTGGGGACAGGGAAACGGGACCAGCTCCTCCCGACTTTCTGTTTTTCCTAAGGATGCCAGGGCCAAGAATGTGCAGGGGCCAAGGGCAAGGTAGCCAAAGTAGCCAGGGCAGGGAAGCAGCAACCACCAGCACTTGAGTATTTTCTGTTTCTTGTTAGCTGATGAAAAATTTTCTTTTGAGTAATGTCCTGGGGTGATTTTTATGCTCTGTATTTTCCTATTGTCGAGCGTAAAAATCACCCCAGGACAAGTAAAAATAAATGAGGGTTTGGAGGGTGGGGAGCAGCAGCCCCCCACACCTGCTCCATTTATTCCCTAAGGAAGATCAGCCCTTCAGTGAAGGGCTTTTGTCTCCAAAGAGCTTCAAGGAAGCACGTGGAGGATGCAAGTAACCCAAGGCCAGGGGTGTCAGGGCAGTGCTTGAGCCAGTCCAATGAGTTACTCTGAAGAACAGGAACAGAGAGAAATAAAGGAGGAGGCACAGTAACAGAAGACAGACTAATTTCTTCCTGAAAGACAAAGATCTGCCTCAAAGATACCCTCCAGGCAGAAAACCTGGAATGTGAAACTGCACAGCCTAAATCAGTATAATTGCTGTGCAGCACAGATAAATGTGGAGCCCTAGCAAAGGAGCTGAAAGGACAGGCTCCTAAATTAACAGAAGCTCTCTGGAAGATGCTGCCACCTCTGAAGTCAAGGACTAGGGACAGAGGACACAGTATTTCTTTTTTTTTTTCCTCTTTTTTTNTTTTTGAAGTATTCAGTTTTCTTTTTTTTTTTTTTTTTTTCTTTTTGAGCTGGCTATTTCAGAAGCAAACCACAAGAAAATTGAACAAAATTGACTGTCCCACTCAAGCACAAACTGAGGTGTCCTTTTGCAGTCCCCCTCAAGCACAAACTCAGGTGTCCTTTTGCAGTCCCCCTCTAGACAATGAGAATAGGGGAAGACAAGTATTTTCACTTAAAAGACAAGAGCATCTGAGAGGCAAAACCCCACGAGATCACGCCATGCATTTCTTCTGCTGCAGAGAGCCACTTCTCCCAGAGCTGCCTCTCCATCTCCTGCGGACAGGCTGTTCCCAGAGGTGGGTCCGTGGAGCATGTAAGCCCTGCTGGGGCAGGCACCTTTGGGAGCCAGCAGCAGTCCTGTGAACCACTCTTCCCACTGTGGGGGTGGTGGGGAGCCTTTATGGGGCAGAGCAGACCCAAATGGACCATCAGAGTGGTGGCTGTGGCCACCATCTGCAGAAGGACCCAGAGGAAACACCCCCATGGCGGGTGTTGTGTCTCTGGGCTGGGAGCTGTGGTGGTTCTTGTACAGCCAAACCAATGCGTAACATTATTAATTTTTTTTAACGGTAGATTTTTCACTTTAAACTCCAACCAGGCACAGGTTGCCTGGAGGGGTTGTGGGGTCTTCATCCATGGAGTTAAGACCTGGCAGGATGTGCTGCAGGGCAGCTGTCATGGGTGACCCTGTGTGTGCAGGGATCTGCAGAGGGGTCCCCCCACCTCATTGATGCAGTTTTGTGTTCTCTTGTCACTTATGTCACCCTCACTGAAACTGGTGTAGCCTTCCTCCATTTAAATCCCTTCCTTCCTCCATTAAAATCCTTTAAAAAACACTCAGTTTTGTAGGGAAGGTTGGAGCAGACCTCCAAGATCACTGAGTCC
>VYZT01022082.1:0-35497 GCA_013400735.1 Pomatostomus ruficeps
CTCCTCCCAAAATTTTATCTCAAACCGGGACACCCCATTACTAAATGTAGAATAGCAAATGCACAACAGTAATGCATAACCCATTCTAGCATTGAAGTAAAGCATAATTTCAAGAATATTCTTTTAAAGTCACCTTAGGTCCAGATCTCTTTCAAATGAACAGATACGAAAAGATTTGGTTAGTTCTGCAGCTGTGAACCCCTTGTAAATGCATAATTTAATAAGAAACTTTTCCATTTTAATCTAAGACAGACAGTGTGCTGAAAACGACTGTGTCAGTCTAGCCTAATTATGGCACTCCCCAGGCAGGCCTGCCAGGCTGAGGGCCCGAAGGAGAGCCACACAAAGAACACACAGACGCAGCAGGAGAGAGAGCAGGAAGAGAGAGGGCAGAACCCTCTGACTTTTATTTATATGTTTTCACACATCACCGTGGATTGGAGGTAGAAATTACCACCCCTCATAATCCACTGGTCAAAGTACTTGTCAATCATATTTCTCCACCCAGTATACTGGAATTCATAACATAGATACAGTTTAAGAAAACATAGATAATTGCTAAGAAAAAAGCCATGGCCATGGTACAGAAAAAGTTCTAAGAATATCACAAAAGGAAAACACTGAACACTGCAAAGTCAGGGCAACACCACCTGACACAAATAAAATCGTAATTATTGTCTTTTATGCATTTCCAGTCTTTCAATGTATTTAAAGCTGTTACTGTATTTGCTGGTTCTCTTTAGTGTATGATATGAAATGCCTCAGCAATGGAGGGTAATTCAGGCTGCATGTGGCAGTGGCAAAAAACTAAGACACATTGAGAAGCTGGAAATCAAAGAAGTGTTCCATTTCTTTTGGCAAAAGTTTAGCAGGGGAAAAAACCCAGGCATTTTCAGAGGAAATGAGATACTGCTTTTCAATCTGTTCTTTACTAAGCAAAGACTGAAAAATTGTTTGCTTTCACAAAGGTCATTGTTGTTCAGATCATGAAGCAGGGCACTAGCAGAAGAGCTTCAAAAGCAAAGAGAAGCTAAAGTCAAATTGCTCAAAGAAGCAAAAAAAGATCAAAACTTGGAGTCTGGAAAACTTTAGGCAAAACCAGATAAAAACAAGAAAAGGGAAAAAAATATTATGTCCACACAGCAATGCAACTAAGACAGAAATATTTTTGTGAATAATGGCTTATATAGCTGGGGGAAGACAGGACGATACAATATACACTGTACAGTTCACTCTTAGAGTGGTAAAAGTGGGATCAGTTATCTTGAGATTTCTTCCAATTCATTAAACTTTGAATCATGTCAAAAGCTTTTAATAAGACTTGTATGTTGACAAGAAAGCAACGTTCCAGTAACGAGAAGGAGATTTGTTTCCTAAAAGTGTACTGGACAAGTCAAGAACATGTAAGAGATAACAAGTGAGGAGGAGACTGCATCTCCACAGCAGTGTTAGAGAGCGAGGAAAGGAGCAGATTATGCCTTGTGCTGACTCCTTAGGTGTGTGGCACAAACTAAGCCAGGCTGAAGAAGAGTGTGCAGATGGGGAAGGTGGGAGGTTTGCTGTGGATACGGGGGAAAGGTGAGAAAGTTGCAAAGGATCAAGATGAAGAGGGCAGAGATAAAATTCTGAAGAAGGAAGGAACCTGTTTCTGTTGATTTCCTTAGGGTGACTATACTGACAAAACCTATTTCTCTGTCCCCACATGACTTTTGTAACTTATCCCTAACCTGTGTCTAGAAGGTTGTCGTACCTTTGAAAATGACAATTTCAGAAGGTCTTAAGCTTTGCCCTTTTTTAAACTATCTGTTTCCAGTGGTAAATCTTGTATAATTGAAGGATTTTCTTCCCTGAATAAATGCATCAGTGCTATATATATTTTTGTTTATCATCTACAGCTTTGTATATGTGAGAAACCATGGAGAGCTTCCTTTGGGAGGGAAAATCAGTCAAATTTGTATTAGCTGGAGTGAAAAAAAGAAAAAAAACCAGTTTACCAAAGATAAGGCAAAAACCTGATTTGATTTCAATTTAAAGCACATACATGCAGGCAACTCTTCAAACTGAGTTGCACAGATGGGCTCCTGCCATCACAGAAATCACTCTGTAGAGTAGGGAGGACAGCTTATCATGAAGGCTCATGGACCACCACCCATGGTGTCTTCTAAAGCATCCCCAAGAACTGGTAATCCATCACACTGAATTCCAGGTTACTTGCAGGAATTGGCAGCCATCACCTCTGTTGTGTCTTCTTTTTCCTCTAAGGCTACTCAGCCACACACATCCAGTGTCAAAGCTTCATGAGGATGGATGCTACAGCCCTTTAAAGGAAAACTCAAGAGCAGTTAGCGAGGTGCATCTCGCCACAGATAAGGGGAGTATGCTGAGCAGTAGAAACTTGCTGCTTCCTCACAGATATGCTGGCACAGTCACAGAGCTCTTTCCAAAGTGGCTCCTACAGTCAGACCATGCAGCTCAAGAAGAAGGTTATTTATATTGGGCAAATATTATACCCTCTGCCATCATTTTCATACCCTTCTGTCACCTTTCTCCTCCTACAGTTGCTCTTAAAATTGCATTGCCAGCTGAAGCTGTCTTTAGGTTAGAAGTAACAATGAAGTTAGAACCATGACAGTGATTCATACATGAGCAATACTGCTCACCTATTTGAAATAAATTGTAAAACTACATTTCTTAAGACAAATGTTTCTTTAAAAATGCAACCAATTTTTCTCACATAAAAAAACTCCAACTCATTGTTTCTGTTTCTGGTATAATATGTCATCTCTTTTTTGCTGTCATTGTATAACAGCACACTTTCTGGTATAGCATCATTTTGTATACAAATGTTCTATGTCAACATCCCCTGAAAGCAGCTCGTTTAAATTTCAGCAGGAATGATACTTCAAAGTTATCACAATGTCACATCAACAGACTACTGAAGATCCAGCAAACAATTCTAACAGCATTCGATTTAGCTGTACTTTCTTGCTTAAACTACCATCCTATTGCAATCACAAAGTGAAAATGGCCAACAGAATAAAGAAAGCTGAACAACTTCTGAAGTAGAATAATTTATCAGGACATTTATTTAGAGCAGACACTAAATTTGAGAATAATGTGTAACAAACAATACAAAAGTTGGGTTTTCTCAGAGCCTTGCAAAACCTTGGAAGAGAACAGCTTTCAAAAACAGACAGTGGGATGTGCATAAAGGAATCTTTTTTCTTGAATAAATATATCTTGATAAATATTTATATAAGATTATGAAATCAGGAAAAAACCAATGCAGAGCATTTTCATCATTATTAGAGTGGATTAGAAAATCTTTCTAGGAAGGTAAAATGCCACTTGAATATGGTAACATTACTTCATGTATGGAGTATGGGTTTAATATTAACTGACTTTAGCTGAAGCCAAACTAGAACAATGCTGATACTGTGGTATTTTCCAAACATAGAAGACAACTTTACCAATTTAAAGTCAGCATTGGCCACCACAAAACCTGGCTGCAGCCCTCAGCTTTGCCATCGAAACCAGTCATGGCCACAAGAAAGTTATTTAATTCCTTTGTAGTGGAATTCATTCCATGGGCTGACAGTCCACTACTAACCTCCCTTCTGAGGTCCTTGGTGATTTGGTACTAGACCAAAGAGGTCTTATAAAAAAGTATTTTGCTTGATGCACTCAGATTTTACTGACAAATTGATACAATTTTTTATTTGCTTCATCCAGGTTTGTTCATGAATTTCTGTACTATAAATTATTGGTTCTCTTCCCCTTTCTCTCTTCTTTTTAATAAAATTAGTACAAAACTAATTTTAGTGATGTTGCCTTCAGTGGAAACAGGATTACAAACTTTCATAGAAATTGCTGACAGTATTGTGGAAACATTGGAAACTACCATGAAAAATTATTCTTTGAGAACATAGGAAGCAGAAAATGTCACTCATTTTAAAAGTCATACAATTTGTAAGCTCTGTGGTTAGTTCCAGTAACAAGAAGAAAGATTCTTCAAGAGACCTAATGGATGCTGTCAAATTCTATGTTCAAATATTTAATGTAATTTAACTGCCTAAGAGTATCCCATTCCAGGCTGTCTGGATTTCAAGGCACATGAAATCTGATCAGACGCGGACTGCATGTAACAGTAGGCTCCTAATAGAGCAGTCCATATGTGATAGATGTCAGCCTTCTCTCAAGGGACTTCTCTTCAGGAATAATTAGTTGGTGGCATTACTGGTCAGAAAGAAGAGAAACATTAAGTGATTTCAGGTTTTTCAATAAGCGAACACACACACAGGGTTTGAATTTAACAGGAGCTATTCATGTTGTGACCACTACTTTAGGCCCAACCTTTAACTGGCAAGTTGCTCGAACTGCTTGAGAAGTCTGGTGGTTTGGTTTACAACATAGGGAACAAATTCTCAAGTGATATAAACTGCTACTACAGTAGGAAGATGGTATTTTATAGCATCTGAATGTCTGTAGAACAGTAATAATTTCCCAATAATTTCTAATAATTCTAATAAATTCTATAATTTTGAGGGACTTCAAAGAGTGGAAATTTTGACAATGCCATTTTAAGTATGTGAGTGGGTTTACAAGCCTTTTTTGCCTTGTCTCCTTCTCCCAAGGATGTTTAGCAAGTTTAATGTCATGATGTACCACTTGAAAAATAAGTATAAAACTAATCACACCTGCCTGCAGCACTAGGCAGCCACATCTCTTCTATCTCACCATTTTTCCCCTGAAATTTGCATGGAGGCACAGGAAGAATAAATGCCTAGCATGATTACTGAAAAAATAAATTCTCCCCTTGCAAAAATCACCAGTATTTCAGACTCAGATATGTTAATCATTAAAAGAAGACTCATCTTGCATCATGCTGAAATTCTAAGAGAAACCAAACTATTCCTGACCTGAGCTTCATTGATTTTTGCTTTGTTATCAAAGGAGTCAATCTTGCTAGCAGATATATGATTAATAGACAAAAATAATCCGCCTGCTGGAGAATATTGGTTGGGATAGAGTTGTCACAAAGAGGAATTTTCTTAATGATAGACCATCAAAAAGCCTATAATCATCACAGTTTCCATTTATTCCTTTCTCCTTAAAGGCTTAATCTGTTTACCTGCAATGTTTTGTCTGTTTCCTCTGGTATAAAAGTTGCTGACAGTAATGTGTACTAATCTTAAAAAATACAGGCACATTAAAGGCACGGTGCTTCAGTTATTGTTTTCTGAAAGGTTCCTCTGCACTACTGCACTAATCTACTTGTAGAAAGAAGTCTTCTCATAAATGAGAACAGCCTCATTGCTTTGACAAACTCCATCAGCATTTCAAAAACAATCAGTGCTCTATATTGCAAAACAGTAACAATGCACTGCTCTGAAGGACTGATACTGGCATCAGTGAGAAGAAATATGTAAAATTCTCTGCTGGGCTGAATCAATGTGTTCTTATTGAACCCAGACTTCCTTATGAAAGGTAAACTTATTTTCTGTGTATCACAGTATTGTCTCTTCTGTACTGGCAGAAATGAAAATCAAGGTAAGTGGTCAAATTAAAGTGCAGACAGCCTTGGACTCTACAAGTCCATTTCCTTCCTTTCTGTACTGCCATATTATCTGTACCATAATACTTTTGTTTATTTATTTTACAATCACTTTTTAAGGGGAACAGGCCTTACAGTGGTTCACAAGCTTCTGGGTGTAACTTATCACAGGCTTTTTTCTTGCTTACGGCAGGGTAAACCAAGTATCTACACAGACCAAACCACATACACAGCCTAAAGCACACACACAGCCCTAAGCACATCTGCACAGTGGTGGGTGCACTCACAAACTCACTGATGGTGGTTTTAGTATATCAGGCTAGTGGCTTTTCCTGAATTGTTTGAGAATCATTAAAATGGTTTCTTGGCAAGTGCAAAAATTTCAAAAGTCTGATCCAGAATCTGATCTGCTCTCTCACCCCATCACAATTGTAAGTAAAACAGAAAAGAAAAGTGTCAGCATTTTACACTGTAAAACTTAAAATATTTTTGAAAGACAGTGAAAGGGATAAAAATGCCCTTTTATGTTTTGGCTTGTTACTTCCATCTACTAGCTGTTTACTTTCAGCATTGAACACAAACCACAACACTGTGATGCTATCCAGTAAAAAAATATTCAAGAACCATCTGGACACCATCCTGTGCAATGTGTTTTAGGATGACCCTCCTTGAGCAGGGAGGTTGGACAAGATGACCCAAAGCAATTCCTTTCAACCTTTCCTATTCTGTGATTCTGTGAAAGGAGAGAAAAAATAAAGCTTGGAGACACCTGTGTATGAAGCTGTTAGAACTAAAACAGAAAGCCCTATTATCATGTAGTTGTAGAGATGACAAAAAAACAATAGTGTATCATCATAGGAAGTTCTGCTGAATATAATTGGACAGCAAGTAATTTCCAAGGAATATATAATTCAAGGACTTTCAGGGTATGTGCAATGCTATGTGAAGATCTAAAAGCCCTTTTTTCCTATGTTTTAACTAGGACAGTTGCTTTGCACTTTACAGTTAATTGCAATTCTCCATCAGTTATTAAAGCAGTGTCAGTTTTCTCTACAGCAGAAGTGCATCATGCCAGACAAAGGCTGTCTACGTTAGAGACAGGAGTGCAAAGCAACGTGTGTGTTGCTGGCTATGTGGTCTGAGATAACCCACTTGGCTGTCTGAGTAGTTACTTGTGTGTGGCACGTTTTGATACTTGGGCAAAAGTTGTATTAGAACTACAGCCAAGAAAAAGAAGTTAAAATAACTGCAGGATGCTTATGAACATAACACTCACTTTTCAGGTAAGCTTGTGTGAGGAAAAGACCACACACACACAGCAGCCGTTGAAGTATAATAGGTTTCCTTTTTTCTCCCACTATAAAAGAAACAAAGGCTGTCTGTAAGACCTCAGACACTTCTCAGCTAAGCCAGTTACTAGTAGTACAGGTTCTCATTTGGGTCACTGCAACCCTCTGACACTTACTAGAAGATTTTCTTGATGATCTTCGTGCTTTACTGATAGGTGTAGCTGCTAGAGCTGCAGCTAAATGTTGACCTGAGTCAAATCTATGCCAAACTGAGGCCATTTTCCCTGATGCACAGGCTTATGCATGAGATGCTTCTAAGAGAGAGAAAATCTAGTCTGGTTGGGTTTTTTTAAACAGCTTCCTCCAGTAATTTTGCTAAAATTCTTACTTGCACCTAGGTGCAAAAAGAGTGGTGGACTTTGTCTAAAAGCAGAATGTACTGCCTGGAAAATCTCAGCCAAAATGTCAGTATTTTACACAGGGCCTGTGGCCAAGGCTGGGAAGGTACAGAAAACTAGAAAGGGCTTGAAATCACTGTGATCACTGCTTCCTTTTTCCAAGTTAAAAAAAAAAAAAGAAAAGTAATTCAGACAAAAATCATCTGATTTGGCTGTTTGACCTCTACAAGTTTGGATGGAGAATTTCACCCAGTAACAGCACTGCATTCTCTGCAACAATTTGCAAGCCTCCTGTGAGCTGAAGTCTCTGCTTACAAAACACTATCACGATCAGCTGAAGCACATCAGCCAAAATCCAACATCTCATGTAAAAGTTATGTTTCTCTCTGGAAGACCCTAAGTAAATGTGCTTTAAACAAGAGACAGCTTTGGAACAGCAGTATTGTATTCCTACCTTCCCTAAACATAAACTTCCTTCCAGCAAGAAGCTGCGACTGCAGTAACAACATTGCTTCTGCTTCATCTGGTGTCTCTCTTGAACCACTATCCTTATGCATTTACACGTGATTATACACAGCTGTACTTAGCTTTTTCGAAAAATGCAGATTTCCATGCGGACTAGAGGAAAGAGAGCCAAAATTCAAATATGGGAGGGAAAGTCAAGGAGAAATAACCACGAATATTTCTCAGTTCAAGTACTGTTGCTTTCCTAGCATTATCTCCATTTTTCAAAGTGGTTGCATATGAACAAAAGCATCCATATCCCAGCTGACCAGTATCTGCAGTTACTGTGCATTATTAAACATTTATGGAGGAGCAGCTTCCAAGAAGACTGAGTTGAACACAGGAGGAGGATTTTCATCCAAGGTTACCTCAGAGTCCAGATGTCATTCAGCTTGATCTGTGTTTTGGAAGCTAACTGTGGCTGCAGCATATATAATTCGCAGAAGAACAGCGTCTTGACTGACATTTAAAAAGTATACAAGGGTTTTAGGTGCATGCTGCCACCTTACACTAGTTAGTGAAAGCCAAAGCTTCAAAAAGCCTAAACCCACCTTATTTCTCAGCTGAGAGGCCAAGACTAGGCTGTTCAATGCTCAACCCAATTAATTTTTCAGAGGTACCTTGTTCCTCTCTTCATATAAATCTCAGAGACTTAGCTCTGGATAGGGTTTGAGGCATGCGTGTATGGAGGGGTGGTGTTTATAAATGCTATCTTTAGCATGGTAAGGCTTCACAGAAACTCTCATAGCTAAGGAGTCAGATGGGCACCTCTGCAGGGCCATCCAGTATAGAAACCAAGCTCTAGATGCTCCTGGCTGCCTTTTGGGGAAGTTTGTTTCCATCCCTTTACTGAAGAGGGAGCTCAGAAAAATGCCATCCCCCTACCATGGAAGGTAATAGCACTGCCAGAGAACAGTTCAGAAATAGAGAAAAATTGGAGGCTTTAGACAATTAGCGTTCTTTTCTGAATCATTTGCACTTGCTGTTTCCGAGCTCAGTGGAGGCAGCAGATCCTCTTGGAGACACTTTGTTAGTTTTGGTGACTTGAAAGTGAGAGAAGGACAATTTTACTGCAAAGTACAACTTTCACCAATATGCTGGTCCTAATTCAGGAAACAAACACTAAATTAAATTACCACTACATTTAAATGAAAGAATAGCTTTGAACATATATCTCTGCTGTCTGAACCCAGCAGCCATAACAAGCAGTGGCTCACTTACCTTGCTTCAAGAGGCAGTAGAGCCTTTCAAGGGGCTTCCATCCTACAGTTACTTAGTAGTAACTGAAATAGTTGCTTGAAGTCAGAAGGCTGCGATGTTAAAGCCAAAAATTTCTATTGCAAAAATCCCCCCCAAATCCTAGTGCCTTACTTCATTCTCATGGCACCATCACACCATTCCTTTATGCTGTTTGTGGCAGGTGGGCTCAAGGATGATGTGGTTTCTCTATTTTTTTTTAAAGGAAGGCCAGAGTAAGATATATCAGTGCAATCTGTATAACAATTGTTCCCCCTACCCCTCTCTATTGTGCAAATACTCCCAGCTTTGACCTGCTGTGTGTTCCGGAGAATCTGCCGACAAAGTTTAGCTGTCTCTTGATAAGCTCCTGAATTCTATAATAAAACAGCAAGAGCAAAATGTACTCTGGAAGATGGCCTAATGCAAAACTGTGGCACCGAATTTAAATCATAATGATACTGCCTTTTTGGAACCTTTTTACACTTTAATGTACATGTCAGCTGGGATAAAAATATTGAGCAACAAGCTTTGAACTATTTTGGTGCTCTGTTAAAGTATTTGAACAATACTGCCATGCCAATTTATCAACATTTTATAATAATCAGTGATTTGGAACAAATTATAGCATAAACACAGCATGTCAGAACCAAACAAATTTTTTTCAAGATATTCTAAATGAAAACATATTTAAGACTATTGTTATTTCTTTTAGTATGATCACCATGGAAACTCTATAAAACACACTTAAAATATTCATTCCTTCTTAAATGCTTTGTGTTGCCTAAATGATACATGAATTGAGAGTAATTGGTTTGGTATTTCACTGGTCAGACAGAGAACAACATGTCCTTTGGAACATGCTATAACTTAGTTAATTGCTGCATTTAGTGTATGTGATGTGTAAGTTTGTAACAGCTTTGTTTTGAAAAGAGAATGGAACAAAACTTTTAAAACACTAATAGATGTTCTGGGTTACATATTTCTCAATTCCCTGCAAAGTTTTAAAATTCCAGCAGAGAAAAACTTAGTTGGATTCACCCCTATAGTAAACTCAGGTAAAATAAATGCAGTTACACTCAAAAATAATTGTTCCACTAGCTTCAGGGCTAAGACATATTTTCAAGGATGTTGTTAGAGGCTGTAGCCACATTCACAGATCTCAGCATATGTGAAGACCCTTTCCCGGGTTCCCGAGGACCGCATTTAAGTGCTTACTGAAACCTGTCATATAAACTCTTTCCCAAAATACTCTGTGGGAGATGAGTGGCAAGGAACAGATACTATGCATACACAATTCAGTCAGCCTGTTCTTATACCTGCAAGATTCCAGGTACAAGTGCTGTACACGCACTTGTGCACAGACAGAGCCATTAATGATCCCTTAACCATGGATTACTGGTGTATACTCAGTGGCCTTATTCTTGCTCAGGTTCAATGATCCTTCTGGTCCTTCCAGCTAAGCTGGAGGCTGGTTTGAGCAAGGGCTGCTAAGGCTGTCCACAGGCCTGATGCCAAGCTGCATATTTTTCTCATCCATGACCACAACAGTTGTGACTCTGTGTTTCACAGGCTCCTCACATCATCTAACAGTGGCCATAGGAGATGACCTGAGAACCCTCATTTTCTCTGCCAGCATCAGTCTGTGACTAGACTCATGCCATGGGCTTCCAGAGCTCCCTCAGACCTCATGCTCTCCAGCAGATCCTGAAGGTGCCAATTCTTGCTTCTGGCTGCCAGCTGAGGCTTCGTCTCCCCATTCAGTGAGAAGGAGTGAGGCTGCAGCAAGGCAGAGAAATCCCAGGCATTAACAAGTGACATATGACCTGAGGCCTGACTGTGTGGCCACTGAAAGAGACCTAAGGCTGCGTGTGGATGCCTCCACAGGCAGACTGCCAAAGGAAATCAAGGGAAGGGTCCCCATGTGAGCCTCATGACACAGTTATGCATCCATAAACAGTAGTGGCATCACATGTAAGTGAGAGGTTCATTTCCCCTATTTCTCTAATCATTAAATGACTGGTTTACCTATCATTAAGCCATGGGACAGCAGTGACTTTCACAGTGGAGTTTGGGAGTCACACCAGCAGAAGCAGAGGCAGAATTTTTTTAAAACTCTCTTTGAGGTAAAAGTTGCAACATCAGCCTAAGGGGAATGCATAGTGACAGAACACACAGAGCTGAAAACAATATTAAAAAATACATATAAATGCATTTCGGCTGACTTAATTTATTAAAATGCTTGAAATTTAAATTTGAATGCATAATCAGCTGCCGCAAGGGTAAGTTTGATATAAGCTCTTATTCCAATTTACATACATCTTACTTTGCAAAATGCCACCTGAAACTCATGCTAAGTAGTGCAGAGATGAAGTAATGCATTTATCTTCCAAGCATTTGATTTTCATTTTGATAAAAGACCTAGAGAAAGTACTTCAGGCAATCCTAGTCAACATATCACACATTTCTAAGTTAATTGCCTTGGATCAGTTTCTCTCTAGAAGCAGGAAAGGTCAAATTATGAGTAGAATTACACTCTCCAGTGGTGAAATCCTGGCCTGTGTGTCACTTTTTTTCTGCAGCTCCAACTCCTCCTCTTTGTTCTTCTTGTTCTTTCAGAAGATTAACAAATAATTCACCTCATACACATTGTTACCAGGAATTATTTTTATTGGCAAGGGCACAGTTACCAGCTCTTCTCAATCTGAAAATTAAAGGGGAAAAATTGAGATTTCAGCAAAGAAAGATTCAAGAGATATTTCTTCACCATATGCAATAGTTGGAATAGCTGAAGGAGATGAACAAACACCTCTTTGTGCATACACACATACATTTCATGAATAAACATTTATTTTATGAAGGAACATTTAATGGAAAATATTTCCCTTCTAGAGAAACAACCACACAGTTAACATGAATTGCCTCAGTTAAATGACCAACAGGGATGTTCTTTATACAGGCAAACTGTAGCCCTAGTACATTCTTTGATCATAAGAAAAAGCTTCAAATTAGTCTTATAATTATGATTTAGGGTCTTATCCACAAAGCACTGCAAAAAACCCCTGCAAAAATTCCAAAGGTATGTTTATCCCAGGAACTGGAAACCTGCATGCTAAGGACAGATACAGCTTGAAATCAAGTCTCATGTTATTTGCTGTTCTTTGTTGCATAATTATAGCACTCAGAGTAACTTCAGGGATTTGGTGAAGTATAGCCCCACAGGAGGAGACTGGAAAATCTATTCAGTCCTCAAAAGGAAAAAAATGCCTTAAATTTTGTCTATTCACATACCTGAAATGTGCATGTTTATGTCATGCCTTTGTCCACACTGAAAATACATGCAGCCATGTCTCGAGCCAATTGCAGCAGCAGATAACAGCTTCTGCTAACCTGTTGGGTGTGATAACACCTTCCTTGCCAGCAGCCTTCCTCCTCAGAATGTAAAGAAAGAGAAAGAAAGAGAACGAGAGAAATTTGTCACTGTCCCTTGCAAAACTGTGGATTTGTTGCATCATGTTGCAATGCTCTGGTGCAGAGTCTGGGACCCCTTTGGGGAGCGGTCTTTGATGGGCCATGACACTCCTCTGCTGTCCTTCATGTGGATGTGGCCTTTCCCAGGGTGAAGGGGCCCCTGCAGCTGGGCTCCTCTGAGGATGGGTGTTAACTGCCTCGGACCAGAGGCTTTTTCAGCACGCACCCAAAACCTCTCCTTCAGTCCCCTTTGGTGTGAGGGCCTGTGTGCACCTGACAGCTGATAAGCCTGGGGTGTGGTCTCCACCCTGAAGACGTGAGGTTTAATCCTCCTGTGAATGTGTTCTTTTCCCCCAGCCCAGATTTAAGTCACTTTATCTTATCTCCATCAATTTACAGTCCTGAGCGTCAGCCAGGAGGCCCATTCAGGGTGTGGTAGTCTTCCATGCAGCTTTTGTTATACAGTTTTGCAATAATAGGCAAAAAGTCTTTCATAAAAGTGTTTAAGCCGTAAACGATAACGTTTCAGTGTCTGACAGTCATGAGAGGAAAGGGGCCTGCCCGCCCCTTCCCCTTGTGACGATGTTGAAGACCACAATGAGGTCTCCTCTCAGTCCCCTCTTCTCCAGGCTGAACCTGGAGATGCTCTTCATGAGGCTTCATAAATCTAGGCTATTTTGATGCCTTAAGATTTAACTTCTATATTTTTCAGATCTGTACTGCTTTAGTGTAACTCTAAAGCTCCATATAGTCTGTTAACTCCTGTTCTCACATTCTGGTTAGACATAACAAATCCTCTCTAGGTGTCCTGGACTCAAGGACACCTTGTTGTTCCAGGCCCCAAAGTATGTAAACTAAAGCTCTAAAACAGGGTTACAGACTTGGAGTAAATTATATCATCATCTGAAATTGTNCCCAAAACTGCCCCCAGCACTCAAGATGAGGCTGCCCCAGTGCAGAGCAGAGCAGGACAATCCCCTCCCTTGCCCAGCTGGCAATGCTGGGCCTGATGCCCCCCAGGACTGGGTTGGCCCTCCTGGCTGCCAGGGCACTGCTGACTCATGTTCATCTATGACATAGACAGCAGGTCTGTATTCTGAGCCAATTATTCTCAGTATGTGTCTGATTGGGCCCCCCCAGGTGGAGGTTGGAGTGCTGTGGTCTCATTGATGTGGTGGTGTTCTGTTGTAGGCTGGACTCGATGGCCTCAGAGGTTTTTTCCAACCTAATTGATTTTGTGATTCTCTGACATGAGTGTGCACCTGGAGCAGTTTCCAATCCAGTTTCCCTTGAAAAGAAACGGATCTTACATGCACCAAACTTCTCCATGTTCTGGAGCAAGACATAGGTAAGTTAATGCAGTGCAGTGAGATAGGTTTGGTACATATCACAGCAAGGGATGGAGTGAGACATACAGTTTAAGCTCATGTCAGGGTCAAATTACTCTGTGACATAGACAGAGTTCTCTTTTGATCAGGGCATTTCCTTTTTCTGATTTTAAACAACTGAAAGAAAAAAAATGGGGAAATGATAGCACAGAAGATATGCATAATGAGCATTCCTAAATGAGAAACTAGATCTATTGGTACATGCAGTTTTCTGTATGTAGAGCCAGGGGAACTTTAATGTAATGAAGTACAGTGGGCTGTGAGGTTAGAGTGTGGATTTGCAGTTTAGACATTTGAGATTGTCTGTACATGATCAAATGTACACTCTGTTGTCTTGTGAGGCATTACAAACCAGCATACAGAAAGATCTGCTCCCAGTTTTTACTTGTAATCAAAAACCTGACCACAGAATAGGGGGCCAGATTATCATAATTTTAATAATCTTTTTTCAATATGGCCCGGTTCTGTAGTACATTTGGGTCAAGATCCAAATTTCAATGACAGATTCTATTTCCTTTACAGGATAAATGAAAATCCAGGCTAAAGTAAATAACTCTGAGGGTAGAGGGAGGGGAAACTATGAATTAATATCTTAATTTTGTAACTGAGATTAAAGCTAAACCTTTATTGTCCGAGACTGTGAAGTGCAAAGTAATAAATCCTTGCTGTGAAACCCATCATTTTGTTGTCATGGAATCAATACAATGGCTCTCATTTTACTCCTGACCCTGCCACTTAACCCTTTCATATGTCTTTCCTGGTATTTTATTTTATTTCATGAGATAGCATTGTTTTCATTTTAAATTTGAGCCAACATTTCAGGTGCCTTGAGGGGAAAACATTCATGTCTCCTCCTGAAAGACTGTGGGCATAATTGTTTTTTAGGGATTGCAGAAGGATCGAAATATTTCCACATTTTTCTTTTGCTACTTGAGGGAAATAAATGAGGCCAAAGCATGTCCTTGCTAGTGTTGCATTTGAAAACAAGAGAAAGATTTGTCATGTCAAGTGCAGCTTAAATACAGAACACACACTTTGAACCAACTTGTTCTAAGCCACCTACTACATAATAATTACAAAATGTTCGTTTACAGCACTGTTTGTGCATAAGGCTGTACTTAGGAAGGAATGACTGGATAACAAGAAGACCATATGCTGCTCTGACTATGTCAATAGTGCTTTCCTTACCAATTTTTCAAACCTGCTGCCGTCCACTTACTTCCTCACTAGTGGGATGCAAAAAGAGCATACTGTTGACTGTCAATCTCTCTTGTACAAAATGTAGCCACTCTTTTTACTCCTGTTATTTGCATGATGAAAGAGAGTAGGCTAAGACAAGATTAGGAATAATATCTTTATTGTGAGGGTAGCGAGGCACTGGGACAGGTTGCACAGAGAAGTTGTGGATGCCCCATCCCTGGAAATATTTAAGGGGCTTTGAGCAACCTGGTCTAGTGAAAAGTGTCCCTGCCTGTTGGAACTAGATGATCTTCTAGTCCCTTCCAATCCAACCATTCTATGATTCTCTGATAACCCAGTTAAGCCTCTCGTGCAGATCTCTTCTGAGTGCTGTCATGCAAACCTTGAGGTCAGTGCCAGCCCCCATGGCATTGCCCCAGGTCTGCCACCTCCCTCCCATTATTGCCGTGCCAGCTCCCCAGGGGCAGATGGCAGCAGGGCAGTGGATGCAGGCTTTGCTCAGAAAGTATGAATTACAGCACTCAGGTCACTGTTTCAGCCACTCAATATTGCCCCAGTTCTAAGAGAAGCTTCCTGCAGCAGCTTTGAGCTGAGGGCAGCCAGTCAGTCAGCCTGGGCACTCTGCCCTTGCAGACTGCAGGGTGCCAGCACACTGATGTGACGGATGGAAGGGCTGCAAGAAAGAATGGGAAAACTGCAAGAAAGGAGGTGGGATGTATCTCCCAAAATATCAGAATAAGATGTCCTCAGGTGCCACGGTTACAAGATTACACAAGTACATGTTAAATAAACAAGAAGAACACACCTCTTTGTATTCCTATTGGAAAACAAGTTTTGAATCTGTCTCTCTAAAGAGGAAAAGCTAATGAGCTCCCATGTCTTCTGTGCCTTCCTGGTTGGAATCATGACAATATTTATACCCTATGCTAAATGTGCAATAATTATTTCCAGATGTGTGTACATGTGGCTTATTTTTTGCACATTAATCTTTCACAGGGCCTACATGCATTGTAGAGCACAGATGTTTACTCAGCGTTCAAATAAAACATAAAGGGGTTAAAAAAACTATGTGGTCTGTTAAGATTCCTTAAAAGGGAGCTGATGGTATCTGCCTAACAGTCTAACTTCATTTTATTACCAAAATTCTGGGGATTTATGTAACTGTCCTGCTTTTTTCCAAGGTTTACATTTTTGTCCAGCTAACTCAGTTCCCAGTGTCCCTATAAAATGAGGTGAAAACGAGCACTAAATTTTGATGCCCATGGTTCTACTGGAGTTTTTTACTATACCATGGACAATATTAAGGGCTCTGGGAGAATCCCCACACTTTCTTCCTGAATTAAAGCCTGAAAATTTTGGGTTGAACACATGCGTCTCTTCTTCTCACTAAATGGCAGTGTTAAATCACAGTAAATATCAAAAACTTGGTTCACATTTGCAAAATATGAGAGTGGTGCAAGGGACATTCAGTGCACCAACCCTGATGATTGAGTCACAAGAGACAGCAGGAAGGTTATACCTCACCCTGACAACAAAAGCTGCCCCTGAGGCACACAGTGCCCACAGGTTTCGAGGGGACTTGGCACCATTCCTCACTTACCACATCAATTGTCCCTCCACATCCTCATGGAAAAAGGTGGTGTCTCTCATGCCTCCATGCAAACCTTTTCTTGTCGTGGGAGCTTTTATCAAGAGCAACTATACCACTGGGAATGTCCTGATCATCGCTTTGAAAATGTATGGAAATGCGAGTTATTTAGCAAGAGCTTGGACAGAGAAAAAAACCCAAACATCAGAGATGGAGCAATCTCCAGACATTCACATGTTTGTAAAATGTGTTTTGTCTTTTGGCATCTGAATATAAGGGGAAGGCAATTAATGGGGTTGTAAGGTACTCCCCTGCAGGTGTAACCCTGGCTTTGCACTGGTCTTCAAAACCTGTCAATAAATGGCAGCTTTTAAACACTAGATATGCTACCTCTAGTTTGTTTGCTCAGCAATTTCATGATCTGCTGTCATTTTAAAGTTATACTTGGTGTTTATTTTTCAGATGAACCCAACCTTTACAAGCAGAGCTGGATTTTAATTTCCTCTTCACCTCTGGGGAAGTCTGATAGATTAAGATTTTGGTCCCAGCTGTAACCAAGATGTCATGGCCAACTATGATATTTACATGAAGGCCTATGTTCAAACAGTAAAACATTTTCCTCAGGAGTCTTCAGGTTTAGTATGGCTCAGTCCACATCCATAATACACAGTAGATCAAGAACCTATATGATCTGATTCAAGGTTCCTTACAAAATACAGACTGATTCTGTGTGAATTCGGCTCATGTGACTAACCCATGAGTTTATTTTTATTATATAGGTCATCCCTGTTCATTAACATCAGCAAACTCTGACTACTGCTTGGTTGAGTTTATGCATCCAGCTCCAACAAAGAAATGTCAACACTAAACCTATCACTCACCAAATTGCTCTATCATATTTGAATAGCACTTATAATGGGAATAAATAATGAAGTGGTGAAGGACATTTGATTTTTTACAGCTTTGACTTAATTATATAGCAAACATTTTATTGAACAGTCTAATAGTTAATAAGCAAACAACAGCTTTGTTTACCAGAGAGTGTTTAGGCACATGCTTTTTTTTATAGGACAGGCAGTAGCTGCATATCACTATTTTTTGTTCCTTCCCACTCCCTACGCTGAAAAGTTCAGCAGCCAAAAGTTCAGACAGTTCCTCAATGAGCTGTAAGAAAGAATACATAGATTGTGCAACCTTTGTTATTTGAATATTCCTATGCTGGGGAAGAGTTACCTTTCTGCTTCTCCTATGAATGCACTACATTTCCCTGAGCATTTCTCTAGGGTAAAAAAAAAACCAAACAAGTTTTTTCTGTAATGCTTTTTTCTTTAATGAACAACATCCCCCAGGGCCACTGGGAAGGGTCTGAGATGTAGAAGCTGCTCAAATTCCTTCAGGTGGCCCTGTGAGACTCTCCAGTGTCCTTTTCCCATCTCCAGCATTATCATCTCTGGCAAGATGAACCCCTTGGAACTACCTAGTCACAGATAAGCTATTTTTCCCTTCCTTTTTTCTCCAGTCTCGTTAACTAAGATCAACACTTCAAAGCATTTAGTTTTAACTTGTATCTTGTTTGATTCTTACTACATTTTTTCTATTAGTACAGTTGTAGCTGTTGTGAGTTCTCATCAACTACTGAACAAGCAAAATGGAAATCCATAGTAAGACCTTCCTCTATCTGCAAAATCTTCAACATGTCTTCAAAACCTCCTACACTCTTTTCCTCTATTATAATTGGCCCAGTTCCCTAAATATGTTTGGTGTCCTTATAAACATTGGAAAACTGAGTTTATTGGGATGTCTCAGAGCTTTCTATGCAGTAAAGCTTTCAAAGATATTGCAGCCATTATTACTATCTCATACTGAACAATTAGAGAAGTAAAAAAGTCAAACTGCCATGTAGGTAAAATGTCTCACAGAGTCTCACTCTGTCACAGACTCCACAAAAAATGTAAATCCATCCTTATTGCTTTTCTTTTCTTTCCAGACCACCCACTTGCTCTTTGCACTGGATTTCAGTTACTTTTGTTATCAACACTAAAATATTATAGACTACCTAAAGAAAAGTCAACAGTTATCAAAGGCCATATTTTTCTACTTATGAAGAAAAAAGATTTCTTCCCATGTTTTTACAATCATATTTCATTCCAGCATACAAAGTGACTTTAGGGACTCTTACTAAAGAAAAGTTTGTGACTAGATAAAAATAAACCTTGATGGGTTTTGGTGTAACCAGCTACTAAGTGGTTTGGGTTCTGTGGTTTTCTTTTCCTTCTCTCAGCTTCTAGTTTACATCATGAATCTGAAACATATGAGTAAATACTCAAAAGCTTCCACTATGTTCTTTGTGTTTTGCAGCCTAGAAGAGTGTTCAGCTTTTCAACTCTGCATCTCGGAGGTGGTCTCTGACCCAAGGTGAGAGTAAGAAATACCCTCCACTTACAAGGTAAAATGATGGATTAACACTCTTGGGGAAGGCTCTCATTTTCCTTGTATTCCTTTTAAACTCAATTTATATAGCATTTGGTTCAAAGCAGTAGATCTCTGATCACAGCATTCCTGCTACGGAGCTGAGGGTTATATGGGGAAAGGAAAAGACGACAAAGTCTTCTCAGGAATTATCCTTCACATTATTATCTCATCACCCAAGTTAAGGTATGATATCTTTTCCTCAGTAGGAGTCTGTGGTACAGCTGTAAGAAAACACTCAGAGAACCAAATTTACACTTGTCATTTCTGACTGACGTCCATTCCCTGAACTTTGTCTTCAAATAATTAAATCAAACATCATTGCCAAGAGGCCAATGCCAGTACTTTTTGCATGCTAATCATTATTGAGGACCATAACAGGCTTATGGGCTTAACTTGTCCAAATTAATGGGGAAAGACTTTCAGTTGACTGAAGGTCCCTTAAGTCATTAGAGCAATGTCTGTTTATCCTGTAGAAGGATTTGTCTTTAACTGTATGATGGATGAGTCTCTTACTACAACTGTGTTCTCTTTCCATTCTTAATTAGAAGCAAGTCATTAAAGAGAAGTGATCCTAATCACTTGATTAGGAAACGTGAAAGTAAAAAGAACTGGAAAGTCTAGTATTATACCATGAAGGGTACAGCAACACTCCATAATCATGTAAGGTTTTCTCCAGGGTTATGGCTATTTGCTTTCCCAAATGCCTCACTTGTCCACTCCAGGTGAGCTGCATGGGGTTCAGTTGATATGATATCGGTATCTGACTCCTAAAAATCAAGGTAAAACCACAAATTCCTTTTTCACTGGCTAATTGATATTAAAGACAGAGCACTAATCAAGTTGTGATGATATTTAGTTATAAGCCATTTGAGACAATATTTGAACCAGCAACCACATGGTACAAATAACATTCAACATCCCGTGTTCTCCCATAACTGGCCAGGAAGGCTGAAGGAACCTGCTTCCCACAGACTTGTAATCACATCCAGGAAACACACAGCCCAGAGCAAACAGTACTATGTTTTGCCACATTTGTCATCTGACACACTGTTTCTGCTAGTCAAGACCGGAACTGGTCAAGCCAGAATGCCAAGGGGAGCTCTTTTTGTTTGCTCACACTGCTAAATGTGCTGTCTGCTGTATTTCTCTGGTTAATCCGTTTTGTTCCAGCTGGGGAAACAGCATAATTGTTCTGGTTTCTAAGTCCCATATGATTCTACGACCATTTAGGGAAGTAAATGTCTCTGGGACATCACTGCTGGCATTACGAAAAGCCCCATGGGTGAGGAAGCACTGGAATCTCTTTAGAGCTATTGGAGCACAAAACTTCAAAGCTGGAATACTGAATGTGGGATTTTCCACAGACCTCGTAGGAGTTTTAGGAGACCAAATGCCCTGTGCAGTCTGTAGGCACAGAGTTACCATTAAATTCCTTGTGCTGCCTTAGCCTTCACAGGCAGCAATTCAGTGTCATATTGCTATGAAACTGAGTGACTGTGAGAAATGCAGCAGCAAAATGTAGCAAAAGATTGGGCAAACAATCACTTAGTAAAGGTGCTGATGAACACTTTCTGCAGAGTCTGAAGTCTTTGTTAACTATGCTTATGCAAGAATGAGTTAACCTGCCAATTTATTTTAATAGCATTGTGTAAACAAAGGCAAAAACACCCTCTCAGTCTTATATTTCAGTCTCTAACTTCCACTGACTCTCTTTTCCCTATCACAGTCTTCTGTAACTTTACAGTAGTTCCTCAGTGTCTTGATAGTTGGAGTGGTGTACCCCTGCATATGGGGTGTGCAGGATGTTTTTCTGCCAGGTGACACAATTCCCCAAGTTCCACTGCCAGCTGTAAACCAGGCTCTTGGGTCTCACTGATCAGTGAAGCTCCACTTAAGTAGCAGAGCCTCTACCTTGTTACCCCACCGCAAGAACCACGATGGTGCTGCACAGGCGGTCAGACCAAGCTCTTCCAACCTCTACAGAGGCACCACGAGGCAGCTGTGCCTCCAGCAGCTGCCCTGGCACCACACTCCCTGGCCTGGGCAGCTGGTGTGACCCACAGCCAGAGCCTGTCTTCAAGGGACCGCAGTGATCACTCCCTGCAGCCCCCCCTTACAGCACCCCCATGTCCTTAAGACCCTGAATTATGAGCAGAAAGGAGGATTCTCTGTGAACTACACATTGTAAAGAGTCACTCTGAAAAGAGAGAGGTGTATCAATTTTTACCAATAGCTCTTTTGGCTAAGTTTCTCCAGCTCTGAGATGAAGACAAGTGGGACCAAGCCTACCCCAATGTTTTGTTGTGCTTGATTAAACGTCACCCTACAGAAATAGGTATAAGAAGGAAACAAAAAGCATTCTAGAGAATTGCTTAATGTGCAAACTGTTGATTAATAGGTTTGATGTCTCACCAGTGAGATTACCTTCTATTTGATTCTTTGATACCATTTTCCTTCACTTACATTGTTTCTATGCAAATTCTGTCTGAGATAAAAATAGATGGTAATTGAATTAGAAAACCAAGGCATATCAACATCTGTTTTATATCTTCTGGGCTAAAATCCTCAGATCTACTTAGGATAAAGCTTCTTCTAATTTCAAAGATCGTCTTCAAAAAGACATGCAATAATATTTTACAGGCAAAGTCCTAAGAATAGGAGTGCACTGCCACAATGGAATTTTAATTGTCTATTGAGTAATGGTCCAGACTGCAAGTCTCCAGGAGACAATGTTATATGAATGGAATTTGGCTCACTAATCCATACTGAAAACTTCTGTATACTGTATTAAAGTATATGGGCATTTATACCCAAAGAACTGCAACATTAGGCCAGTTGCCTCCAAGCTAATACTTTCTTAGGTAACAACAATAAAAGTAGAAATCAGGTAGAAGAAACAAATTACAATAGAGAATAATTCCCGGTTCTCTGACTGTGGGATCACCATCACTTAAAATGGAAAAAAATGCCAACCAGTCTTGAAATCAAATTATTGACAGCATCTGAGCAAAGCTGGCCAGAACAAATATGTCAGTCTTGTGACAAGCTTAGCCTTTTTTGACTTAAAATCCAAATTATTTGTAAATGAATGGCCTCTTTTCATATATCAGCCTTCCTAATCATGGCGTGCAAAAATTTCAGAAACTCGCTTATTTCTAGTCTTTCATCAAAACACTAATATTACTCTTTAGTCAGGGTTAGAGAAAAGTTTTAAGAGCACTGCATTATCTTCACACACCATTAACTGAGTGCCTCAGGCTATACTTCGTATGCTTGATGAAATTGCACTCATGCTGTCCCATGTACCAGAAAATCAAGGCATTAAATATACCTTTTTTCAAGGAAATCTCAGGCATTGTTGACAAGGTCATGTGTACTGATATGGTCTATATTTATTTCTAGGGCATTTGATTGAGGAGCAAGTGATAATTTGTTTAAAAATATTTTAAGGAGAATAACAAAGTACATATTGAAATAACACACACTTCCTCATTGGTGAATCTCTTAATGTCTTAATGGAGATGTATCTGTTACCAAGGTCATTCCAGACTGGTCCATCCAGACCAGTCCCTGAGCCAACACTGATGGTTTATCAACCATTTAGGAACATGAAGTATTTGATGGTGGCTTTCACTGTAGAGCAAAATAAAAATAATTGAATAACAGACTGCAGAGGCTGAGTTACCCAAATTGCAGGGTAAGTCAGTCACCATCCAACCTGCATCTGAGAGTCAGGGACACAGGTGATGGCCACAGACTTGTTAAACAGCCACAACTCACACATTGTTGAAAGTAACTGTAAATGCTACCGCTAAAGACTGCCAAAAGCCTTCAATAAATACAACGAGAAATAAAGAAGAGAGGTAGCAAAGGGAACCTGGCCCTGTGCATAGCCTCAGTAAAGCTGCTGCACTTTTGCTGAGCTTATACATTGAGGAGGATGTGGGAATACAAGAGGGAGCATGGACAATGTTTTTAGCTTATCCAGCTGCTCAGAGACATGACACACCGTATAAAAGATTTACAATAGTCTGGGGAGAAACAGAATACAGGTTTATTCATGCTGGAAAAGACAAGGTATGAGAGTTAAGCTTAGATATAGTGACTATTTATACTTGGAAACAGACTGTAAGAGGAAGAGGGAACTTATTACCAAATGCTCAAATCAGATTCCCAAACACAGGTAGCAAGTACCAGGGAGATGCCCCAGGGCATTCAGCCAGATCTCCAGATGGCATGGAGGACTCTGATGTCCTGCAGCCACAGCAGTCAGAGCTCAGCAGGACTCTGCCTCTCCCAGATTCCCAAGGGTACCTCCTATGAGATCTCACCTTAACAGGGTTCAATGTGAGATCAGACGCTGCTTTGGAGGAGTAGGAGAGTCTGGTCTGAGGAGAAAACACCAGTGGACAGAGGTGAATGCTGAACAGTCAGTGCACCCACGCAGCCTCTCTTCAATGTGGCCAGGACTCCCTCTGTTACAGATCCCCTCCCTGTACCCAGCTTGGACATACCGGCAGTATTCCAGTCATACCCAGTGTTGTAGTCTAACAGTGGTCAAAATCAGAGATCTAAGTTCAGGGCCTCACTGGCCTCCTGGGGGCTCAGGAAGGTGATTTTGTGGTGCACAATGATAAAGCCATTTGACAAAGAGACACAGATGTGGACCAGGATCCCACCACAGTGGACTTGGTACAGCATGGACTGAAAATGCCATGAACACGGCTCAGTGTGTTAGACTGCAGAGGCTCCAAGGGCTGTGATAAAGTACCACGGGCTGATAAAAGCTGCTGTATGTCTTACTTATCTGCTCAGTGTGCAGTTGTGTTAGATTTGGGATCAAAAATGAATTTTCTACGGCTTATACTGACAAGGATCAGAGATCTCATCTGCTTTCACCTTGGGACATAAGATTTCATCTATAAGGTCTTAAAAGCTTCAGTCTAAAGTCTTCAGTGTAAAGTCTTTGGACCAAAATGAAAACAAATAGGTGAACATTTTGAAGTTCCTTATACAAAGGGAGTAATAAACTGTTAAAGTATTCTTTCTTCTTCAGTTTAATCTCTATGGAATCTGTAAATTCATAGAGCATAAGAAAATTGAGATAGAAGAAAGACAGGAGAGGCAAAATGCAATTCAAACTCTAAAACTACAAAGAGAATAATGTCAGCCATGTGTGCACCCAGGATTCAAAGCAAATGAATAAATACAGACTTCTGAATTTTTAGCAGAGAGGACACTGGATGTGGAAAGGACAGATTAACAGTTGCTCTTCTGGAGCACTACTTACTAAAAATAGATATTTTCACACAGTCCAGTGCAATTTATCTCCACACTCAAAAGGGAATCCACTCAGTGCCGTAGGACTACCTGCAGATGTGAAGTCAAGACTTCATCAGCCCAAGTGCCAAGCTTGTGAAGTTCATATCTGAAATGATATGAACTTCACATTCAGAAATGCATAAACATGGAAAAATCATCTTCCAGCATGACCATCTGGGATTTTAAAATAATTATTTCCTTCTCTCTGTGTTTTTTATGTAGACTACCAACTGCTTAATTCAATACCACTGATATCAGTTGAAGTCTAATCACTAGGCCACAAAGAGTAGGCATACTCTGGATTCTTCTTTTTTCTTTGTAGCCATTTTGTTTCTTGTATTCTGACATTTTCCTTTGGCCCCACAGCACTGTTGGCACAAAAGGAAAGATCCATTAATCTTATTGCAGCATTGCTAAAGAAGCCCAGTCATAAATTAGGATCTCATTGCACCAGGCTCTATATAAACACAGAATGAAATGTTGATACCTAAATTAGGCTTTTGGTTGCAAGCTATTTACAATCTTGACTGTGAAAGTATTAGCTTCATCTAAATGGCATGGAACAGTAAGAGGTATATCTGTGCAATTGTCTCATTGTTACAGCATCAAGCACATTTGATTTGAAAAGGCCTATGAATGCATGCCACAATCTGGGCATTACATAGCCTTGCAATGCAGAAGGGCCATGGGACAAACCCCTCAGCACACACAAGGCATGTGATTTTCTTATGGCCAAATCCTGTTTGCATAATTTCCTTCTTTTATTTTAGGATTAGAGCTTCTGTTTCTCAGAAAAATAGATTTTTATGCCTCCCTTTTGAATTTTTTTGGGTAGGAATTACCTGGTATGTTCCTCACAGCTCACTGCCTGCACTGGAATGCCATGTAGGAGCCAAAGAGCTTTGATAAATGCTTTGTGAATTGCCCCAGTGTTCTGTTTCCCCAAAACACAGTCTCGCATCCGAAAGAGCAGACTGATCCTCAGCTCTGTGGACTTTTTGGTAGAAGAAAGTAGAATGCAACATGTATTCCCAGAGGTAGGGAAGAAAGAGAAATCTCAACATTTAATACTGAATCTTTAGATTTTTCAAAATATTTATCAAAAAATTCTCTTTAATGCAACATGTGATGGGAATTGCCTATATTTTAATGCAGAAAATGTATGTTGTCCTAGTACTTTCCTCTTTCTAGTTTCTGGCTTCTTTGAGATGCTAACAGAGCAATAGATGGCAAACCTTGCAGTCCCATTTTGCACCAGTGGAATTTAGGGCACACTGCAGAGATTAAACAATCCAGTTGAAGGGATATCCAAAAACAACTGTCTCAACACTGAACTGTGCACTGCTGACTGTAAAACAGACAAAGCACTGCTTGTAACCCTCAGCACCAAGCCCCTCAATCCAAAGCTGCTCATGTAAGAGGAGATGGGATATGGAAAGAGGGAAAGAGATCTCATTATAGGAGGCACTAGGGCTCTAATAATAATAATAAATACAAGAATTTCTAAGTGTCATAAAACTCCATTTCAAAACTAGGCAACTGAAACAATAGGAGTTTGCCAAAACCAGGCATGTATCAGCATTCCCCAAAAAGCACATAGCAGGCATGGGTCTCCCAAGGAAAACTCATGGCTCTACTTCTAAACAGTTTCAGGTGTGTATGATAAGAGTCAGAAATTCCAGAGAAAGAAGGCAGGAAAGACACACCAGATACAAACAGATGTAGTGTGTCATCTGGTATAAATGCCAACAGAAAACTTTAGGATTAAGAGCTAGCTATGACTGATTTGTGAATGCCAATGTATTTCTACAAAGAGGTTTTTTCAGATGATGCTGATTGTGAAATAGCTCCAGGCTGTTCTGTAGCACCAAAGAAATCTGAAGAAAAATTACACAACCCAGTACTGGATCAGTACTGTAGACACACAGAAACATTGACAATTTCCTGTCCCCATGAAAGAAACAAAGAGGGAGGACAGAAAGAAAAAACTTGTGCCCTGGTAAGGTGGTGACTGGCTGCCAGATCACCCAGACAAGGCCTTTACTGAAGCTGATTTCCATGGCTAAGGGGGACAGCTTTAATCTCATATTTTGTGAAAAATGGGGCTGGATGTGGAGCATTTTGTCTAGGTCCTTACTGTCCACAGGCTGTTAAAATAAAAACCTGCTTTAGAAACATTTTTGTCACAAAAGCTGTAAATCACAAACAAGTGTGTAGACAAAAGTGGGCACACAGAAATGACCAGGCAGAATGCTGGAAAGGTGCAAGAAGCCCATATTGGTGTCTGCTGGGACAAAGAATGGCAGCACAGCAAAGGAGGGGTCCACAGTTCAGGCCCCAGACACAGCTGACCAGATGAGTTTCTATCACTCTTTGAACTCTTTCACCAGGAACTTTTCTCAGTTAAGAAATATTTCCCTATTTGATCTGTCCCATGCTCAGTTCGTAAATTCTGCATCAGAGAAAGTGTCTAGATCACATATTGTCTTGTCCCTGCCAAGAAGAACATCTTATGGGACTTGCATTATTGGTTAGGCACTTGGGTCAAAAAAGGATTTTATAATACTGAGGTTCTTGGAATGCTTTTCAAACACTGTATGCCTATCCCGTGTGCCAGACTGTAATACTGATTGCCCCTCCTATGACATTTATATGTATGTTCTTAGGCTTCAAATCCCCTTTACCTGCTTAAATAAATAAATGCATTCAATAATTTCCTCTGTAAAGTTTCATTCAAGCATTTTCTGTTTGCTTTTTAACAAAATCAGACTAAATGGAGCATAAAGGTATTAAGCCAGATGCAAAATGCTTTATATTGAAATAAGAAGAGTTTATGATGACACTTTAATCTCTAAAACATTTATTAGATTTCAGGTTTTTTCCAAATGAATTCTCAAGGCCAGTTCTATTGAGGTTAATTTCCAATGTACCCAACAACACTGTAACTAGGCATCATTAACAAAATAAATGTAGGAGAGGCAATTAATTTTTCTTAGCTAAAGAGTTGTAAGAACAATGTGCGACTCTAACAAGTGTTTGGAAATATCTCTGCTCACGATGTTAACAGATTGCAGAAAAAACCAATATTTGGGCAGTTTTATTGTACAAATCAACTTAACTTGCTGGGAGACAAATTATAGCTTTGTGAAAAACCTCACTGATTGGGCCAGTGAGGCTAGAAAAATGGAAGAGACTTTCAGCCTTGCTTAGAATGGGGGATTATCAGTTAATTATGATCTGATTTGCAGAGTTGTTTGTCGATACCTACAAGATTCACTGAGCACTTCTGAAAACAGCCCTGCACATAGAAGCAGAAGCAAAGAAGTAAAGGTTTACTAAGTAAATGTCAGTTGTGGAAAATGTCAAAATGAATGAAAGTTTGAAAACCTTGCCCCAAATTATTTGATCAAGCCCACAGAATGTGTGAGTGAGCAAAGGATTAAAACTAGAACTCATGGCCACACCTCCCCAGTGCCACCATGTCCGGTGGACTCACCCAAGACTCCTGGGAGAAACTTAGTTTAGCACAAGAATTTGGCTATTGGAATGCTCCTGGTTCCTGAAGCAGGAAGTAGGTGAGTGCAATCCTGAATTCACTTCGGAGTGAGGTGTTTTGTAGGAAATCAATCACTGTGAAATTCCAGGGGCGGAGATGGATTTTTCATGCTAAGGAGGATAAGTGTATCTGGATGCCTGGGTGATGTGCTCTGGAAATTTGCCATACGGCAGATTCCTGCCCCAGGTGAGAAGACAACTTTCAGCAAGTAATCCATAGGCTGTGCTGTGAACAGTGAGAGAAAAAACATTTGTAAGCAGTTAATTGTATGGAATGATGTTACAGTGTTATGCCTAAAGGCAAGGGCACATGGGGCATCTTCCAGCTCACTAACACACATGTAGGAGCTTTCACTATGCAGCAGTGCTTCAGGGAAGAAACAGGGATGAAAACACTCAAGGAAAATATCAACAGAGAAATATGTCACTTCGGCAAAATATATTCTGCAGTATTTTTCATGGATTTCTACAAAATATTAGAGTGGGTTAAATTCTGTGAAAATTCATTTAGGGCCAGATTTCTAATCAGTAGCAGGAGAGGGACAAAGAATGAAATTTTCATCTTTAGACTCTATACATGTGTTTTGTTCACCAGATATGTAATTTAACCCACAAACTTTTTTCCAAATTTATGAGAAGCACTTATTTTCCATTGTCAAAAATAAAGGAATAGAACTTTCAGTATTACCTGGTTTATGTTAGAACCTTTAAATGTTAGAAATTCCCTTCTAATTTAAAACTACATTTAGTTTCAAACGTATATTTTAGATCTTAAAAGTGTTCAGAAAATCACAACTAAATTGAATAATGTAAAGTGGAATGTGAATGTGCTTCCACAATGTGGGGTTTTGGTCAACAAACGCTACATTGGGTTTTTTCCTCTTAGATGATGGAGTTCTTCTAAAATCCACTTGAAAGGTTCTCAGTAGACAGCACCATTGAACTCAAAAAAAAAAAAAAAAAAAAACCATAAATGGCATTTCTTAGACTATTATGTACAAAATTTTTAAGAACAGCCCCTGGAGAGGAAAAATGGGTTCTTCTGAACAGCAGAGTGGTGTTTGTCACACAGAGTTTCATTATTTTTGCCTCCTGAAGTTGTATCCTTCTGTGATTTTTGTAAGATGTTCATTACTGTGGAATATAAGTAGCCACAACCTGTTTATGGAAAGATTGTGGTTGCTTTGACTTCAACAAGGAGACTGCCCTGAATTTTAGGCCCAAATCTTGCCCCTTCTGAATTAAAAAAAAAAAAAAAAAGGATTCTTTTAGAGAGAAACCAACCCTGTTTTATATTGCTCTCAGATTATAGCAGCACTGAATATTATTCATTTTATCAGAGAATTTAAATTAACATTGGAATATGAAATTAATGTGGAAAATGGTCCAAAAGGAAGATGTTTAAATAAAACAAAAAAAAAAGTGTTAGGAGTACATTACATAAGAACATAAGAATAGTTTTGCTGCATGAATCTGGAGGTTTGTCTCATTTGCTGTACAACATCAAAATGTGCTCTGAGTCCTCTCATCACTTTGCCAGCCAGTGGCAGCAAGGAATAAACGCTGGGATTTGGCCCCGTGCTTGGCAGAGGTGTACGCTTCTTGACAGCAGCTGCAAAAAGTAAAACAGGCACTATAGCACATTTATGATTACTCAGAGGGAACAATGTCAAGTAGATTAATGAGAATCTGAACTAGGATGAACTTCTTGAAGTTTCAGTGAAACTAAACCAGACAGCTTCACTCTGTCACATGCTTGCATGACAGTGCTCTGTCTCAGTTTACAATATTGAAAAGAAATTAAAACCACAACTACATCAAAATGCTATCTTACTCTGAAACAGATTTTTATTGAAAGTGAAGGTGCTTTCAGTTTGTTCTTTGTATTCTGTCTCCTATTAACCCTCATGCACTCTTCTCAAATCCATCCAAACCACTTGCCATGTTTCTTTAACATCTTTGTCCCTACATTGGAGAAACATATTTTTGAAGGCTGTGAGCTCAACTGCTCTTTTCACTGTGTAGGAGGAAACCTCCACAATTATTCTGTTGATGAAAGAAGTTTATCTAACATGCAGATTGTGCTGAATTTTGCAAATGTTTGTTCATCATGGAAATAAATCATCTGTTCAGAGAAGCTTAATGATGTGAAAGGCTTAAGGCCACTCACCTCTCAGTTAATGAGACCATTACTGAAGGCAGCGTACAAGCTGGCGATGGTGCTGTGCAGGGCCAGGAGCTGGGTTCAACGATCTTTGAGGGTCCCTTCCACCTCTGCCTTATTCTGTGATTATGCAAAGCTGGATATTCTTGCTGTTGTGCTAGGGGCAAGCAAGCAGAGGAACCACCCCACTGCACTTGCTCATTCCAGACCACAAAGCTCATTTGTACCTGCCTAAAGTCATATACACTATGTTTACCTGTTACCAACATGGTGATTTACAGGTAGGCATGAAGATCAACTGTGGCAGCAGTTTCAGTTCCTACATTTGTGGGCAGCTACTCTCACCTCCAGGGAACCTGGCTGTCACATTTGTTCATGCTGTCACCTGAGAGGACACCTGCAGCTGGGTTTTCACCCTGGTTTGGGTACATACTGGCAGAAGAGTGAAGGGAAAGTTGCATTAACCCAGAGTTTTTTCACCTAAACACTATCTAAGAAAGCAAAAAAGGTGTATTTCTATGAGCCTGTAGTGTAGCATTCGTTAAAAATCACATAGTAGCAACGACCCTTTTGCTTTGTCCTTGAGTACAAAACATTTTCCAAACATACACCTCTCTTTAGAGATTTGCAGAGTACAGGGGGAAAGGAATGCAGCCCAGCAGCTCTCATCATTATATAAGAAATTATTTATTCATAGTTAAAGTAAGTGCTACATTTCGCTGTGTGGTGAAAGCTAAGCATAGCTAATTTCAGATTTTTATGGCTTTTCAACACGAGCATGATAAAGTGCCATATGGTGCTCTTGTAACTGAGCAAAGTCTCCAAAATCAGCATGATTCCCGTTCTAACCCACTTGGTGAGATACACACGTGCAAGGCCACGCCCCTGCTTGCGATGGCCCCGTGGAGCATCGCCCATCCCGGGACGGCGCCGGAGCCGAGCCCCGAGCCTTCTGCCGCCCACCAGTTTGGGATCCAACCGAGTAACCGCGAGCAGCCTTCGTTCTGTATTCGAAGAGCATTTGCACTGTATTCAAAGAGCAAATGTCAGAGAATGGAATTTGACCCAATTTATGAAGCGATCTTCTTTGCCTCTTGCTGCCCTCTGCTGTCACACGCCGGGGTGGCTCAGACGGGGCTGCGAAGCCACAGCAAGGCTGGTCAGTGCAGAGCACCAAAATCTGTCACGGGAAAAAATCCGACAGCTGAAGTGCAGCCACGCAGGCAGGGGAAATCAACCACTGAGTTTGTAAACCTGGTCACTGTGAAACAATTCTGAAGTTTCTCCAGTGTGGGAACCTACTCGTGCTTTGTTGGTGTGGGACATCAGGTGTTGCATGAGACATGCAAGCAACGCAGTACATCAGCTTGGTCCTGTGCAGTGACCTGGAAAGGGAGAACACACAGCAGCAAGGGACCTGTAGGGTCTTGGCTTTTCGTATAAAAACCTATGTCACAATTGCAAAGGTTTCAAATGTTGTTAGTGTAGCAACTATAAGTGAATCCAAGAAGTTCAGTTCACAATACTTTTATCTTTAGCAAAAGTAATCAAAAGCAATCTGACTATTATATTAACTCAGTGTGTTGGGTCTCTTGGGTCAGCCACCTCTTTCTAAAAATGCACTTTTTCTGCAGTAACAAACCTCTAGCCAGAGCAGAGTGGAGACTTCAGTGATATTTCTCAAATGTATTTCCAAATGTGTGAATGTACTGAGGAACTATCTGTTTGAACACCTGTGGACCCAATGTGAGCTCTCTTACTCCTCTAGCCAGCCCAGCCCATGATGTTGCTTAGAGTCACATCACCAAGGTACACCCAGTGGACACTGAGATGCAGAAGAGACCACCTCAGGGCAACCACAACTAGAGCTGTTGGTTCATTCCCCCACGTTTGCTTCAGGTGCCATTTGTTCTTCATGCTTCTTTAACAGGGACTCGAATGAAGAGCTGCGCTACTCCACAAGAAGATTTCTGTATCTTTAAATGTTCATTTTGATTCCTGCTCTGTTACATGCATTATAAAGCACTGTTAAGCCAGCCTGTCCTGCAGAAGATACAGGTAGCACTGGAAGTCTTGTTGCAATTGCAGCTCTAAATGCAACATTATTTTCATCCGCAACTTGATTGTGTCATGGTTTTTCTAGATAAAAAACATGTTAGTGGTGAACTGTAAGTAGAGCTACAGCATGCCCAGGTGGACAGTCTCCCTGGCAGACTTGCCATTGCTGTTCCTCTGTTAGATATCCTACCTCATTGGTACTTCTTATTATGAAAATGGCATTGGCAAATAAGTATATCTTACAGCAGCACCTGCAGATCACCACACACTAAAACACTCTCAAGCAGAGATGATGAGCCTCCAACTCTTATGCAATAATCTAGAAAACTGTCCTTTTTTTTTTCTCAAAACTTGGAGTAGGCCCTGATAATTCTGTAAAGTGGTTTAGGGCAAGGACATATCTATTTTACAACACTGGAGAGTGTTAAGAGCTTGTTCTTTGACAGTTCTCAGGCATTCCTCAGAACAGTTGGGAGTTTTACAAGGAGGAAAGAATATGTGCAAGAAGGCCGCTCCTGTCCTGGACTGTTAGTTGGATGCCAATAAACTACACTTTCAGCCCCAGACATTGGTTTTAAAGGCACTGCAGGAAATTAGGTGTACCCCTCAAGGCGCTGGAGCCCTCCTGTCAAAATTTCACTCACATTTTTTTCATGCGGATGTCAATTACAGCCTTGACAATGGGAGAGAGATTGGGTGGCGAGGAGTATAATTTGTCACCTGGACTGTGAGCTCAGAGAAGAAAACTTAAAATCTGAAGGTGCTTGTACCATCATGAAATGCCTGATGAAGGAAGATGGGGGAAACAAAGAGAGGAAAATGGGTTAAAACTGAGAATCAAGAAGGCTGGTGAAGAAGCTTCATGGAAGAGAAAGAAGCATGTGCTCTGAGGGCATAGTTGCCTTCAGATCCTGGAAAGCTACCTCAGTTCCCCCAATATGTCTATTTCTCTCATGAAAGTAACCACAGTTTACACATCTGGCAAGAATAGTGTTCCGGCCCATCTATCATTTTTTGCCTGTAATGTAAAAAGCAATTTTCTGAAAACAAAACCAAACCAAACCAAACAAAAACCCCCAATTTTTAAATGTTCAAGAAGCACCACAGAAAACTGAGAAAAACGTCCAGTTTTCACCCAGGACATTGACTAGCATGCAGTGAAGGAGACATATGGCATACTCTCAGCCACCTTAATCAAAGGCAAAATTGAGCCATGGCTCATTGACTCTTTTGCCAGCAGTGAATGAGGTAAGGTTGTCAGGGGAAAGGACAAGTTACACCTTATATCATAATGTTTATAATACCTAAGAGAACTAAATTGCTATTACATATTTAATCTGGCATTTCCTCACTTTTGAAGATAGAATTTTGCAGTCTGAGTTATAATCCTTTCCTGTATCTCATTTAGTAAGCAGTAAATATACAGGAGAAGGTTCGAATTGAAGTTCTTGTCATTTCAGGTCTGAAAGGAAGGGAGGTCGATGAGATTTCCTCTAAAGCTTTGATATTCTGAAGTCAAATGAACGATATAAAACTAGTAAATGTAAAGGTAGAGACAGACAGGCCTGCCTTTGGAGCTTAGGGGTTTTTTTAAGCCTGAATAATGGTTTGCACAAAGTAGCCCTGGCCTTTAAGCAATGCTACAATACAAATACATAATAATTATCTGAATTAAAAATACTACCTTGACATGTTACTTTCCATTAGAGTTTGTTTTATGTGCAGTCTTATTGTTTAGTTTGGGTTTCCTGTTGCTTCTGGAGTGTGTTGTTGTGTTTGTTTATCCCAGGCAAGAGGGACTCCATATGAAAACATGCAACAAAAGAATATTGCAAACAGAGCACTAGGCCCAGCCAGAGCCACTGACATTTGCATACGAATCACTGAGATCACTAGCTGGCCAGGTATGCCCATGAATGAGGGTAAGTTGCTGTGCAGAATTTACTGTCAGCCAGGTCTTCTTGGCATGTACATCTCTACGAAACAAGAATGAGGTTAGCCAAGGTGTCTATTTTCAGCATTACTAGAATGGTAATAAAACAGAATAAAGATGACACAGGGAGTCATTTATTTTAACAAGTAAATTTTTTAATGCACATGGAAGGGCATTTCAGCTTGAATTTCTAATATCAAGTTATTCAAGACTGTTTTATTACCACCATATTCATTCTGTTGCTTAAAGGATTTTGGCTCAGAAAGCAATTTGAATTTAGTGTTGCTATTTATATATATAAACCTGCAATGCATAATTCATGCTAAAACCAATGATACTGTGCTTTTGGATTTGAGACTAATGTATTTTATATCGTGTTGCTAAATTAAAAGGTAAGAAAAAGATTTTGGGGTGAAAAGAAATTATGAGGGACATAAGTTCCTCTTTTTTTCCATGTTTTTTCTCAAACATAAAATTCACACCATTTAAGAAGCAAAAGAAATCATCAAGGCAAAACATGAAGCTGTCTTGCAACATGCTGGGACTTGTCTGGAAGAGTTACTAAATTGCAAATACTAACGGCTTAAGTGATTCCATTGTTTGTTTGTTTCTGTTGAAATGACAGAAAATGGAAAAGCTGATGCATAAATACATAATCATATTATGTTACTGTACTGATGAAAATCTAGCAGGAAAATGGAGATTTTCTCCTATAAGGAACGTAGAAAGGTATTTTTCTTTTTTCCCAAGCCTCCCCTGCTGAAGTGGATCAATTTATTTTCAGACTGTGGACATATGAATATACTTTTCTTAGCCCAGTACTCAGCTAAGAAAATTTGTGCATGGGATTTATGGTCTTTTCTTCAAGCTTTGGTAAACTGGCAATAAAGCTTGAAGTTCCTGCTGCAAAATGTGATGATCACTGGGAGCACCACTGTTCCCACATGTAGTGCCTGAGCATGATCTTGGACAGCAAGGAAGGGGTAAAACTCTTGGCCAGTAATCCACAGCTCGGGTGGTGAATGCAAGCCAAGGCTGTAACATGCATTTTTTCATGGTGCTGTATCATGCTTCAGACATGTCTCCCCAGGATGGTTCCAGCAGCCAGCACATGCCTGGGAATCACAGCTGGGTTGGTGCAGCTCCAAATGTGCCAAGCCCACACCTGTGGGAGCTTTGGGCTTGGTGCAAGGAGAGAGGACATGAGGCAGCACAGTGCTGCGTGGCTACTTCAATTTAAATGCTGTTGTATACTGAAAAAATACCTCCTTAAGGCAGTATATCCTTCAAGACAGGATGCAAAAGTTCTGTTTATGGGCAGATTTTCATTATCACTCTCCTTTTTCACATTTTATTTAAACCCCC
>VYZT01022084.1:0-11385 GCA_013400735.1 Pomatostomus ruficeps
AGAAAGGTTTGGGTTGGAAGGGGTCCTCAAAACCATCTGGTACCATGGGCAGGGAACCTTCCACTAGACCAGGCTGCTCATAACCCCATCCCCCCTGGCCTTGGAGCAGCCACAACTCCAGGCAACAGGATCCACTCTCTCACTACACTCACAGGGAAGAATTTCCTCCTAAGATCTAATCGAAATCCACCTGCTGTCAGTTTAAAGGCATTCCTCCTTGTCCTAAGTGCCTCTCCAGCTCTCTTGGAGCCCTTTTAAGCTCTCAAAGGTGCTCTAAGCTCTTCCTGGAGCCTTCTCTGCTCCAGGCTGAACAATTCCAACTCCCGTCTTCATAAGGAGAGGTGCTCCAGCCACGCAATTATCCTGGTGACATTGCTCCAGCCTGTGAAGGTCCCTCTGGATGGCCTCTGTCCCCTCCAGCATACGGACAGCTCCCCGCAGCTCAGGAGCTTGCTGAGGGTGCCCTCACTCCCTCGTCCATGGTGCTGACAGAGATGTCAAGCAGCACCGAGCCCAGTACGGACCCCTGAGGACGCTTTTCACAGCTCTCCACGCAGACACCAAACCCTCGACCGCAGCTGTTTCAGTGCAGCCATCCAGCCAATTCCTTATCTGCAGAGTGCTCCATCCAACAAATCCGCAACTCTGCAGCTTAGGAGAAGGATCTCGTGCATAACAGTGTCAGGTGCTTTGCACAAGTCCAGGGAGATGACATCAGTGGCTCTTCCCTCATTCCACCAGTGTCGGGACCCTGCTGTAGAAGGCCACAGACTTTGTCAGGCACAACCTGCCCTTAGCGAAGCCCGGCTGGCCCTTCTCAGTCACCTCCTTACTTTCCATGTGCCTCAGCACAGTTTTCAGGAGGATCTGCTCCATGACCTTGACTGGCACCAGTGTGAGACTGACAGTCCTGTAGTTCCCCAAGTCTTCTGTTCTTCCCCTCTAAAAAATGGGGGCTTTGCTTCCACTTTTCCAGTCAGTGAGACTGCAGAAGACTGCCACGGCTTCTCAGATATGACGGACAGAGTTTTAGTCAGTTCATTTGCCAGTTCCCTCAGGACCTGTGGGTGCTTCTCATCAGGTCCCATGGCCTTTGCTTGGGATCCTCAGCTTCCTCAGACGGTCTCACACAAGATCCCTTCAGCAGGTGGTTCTTCATCCTCCCAGTCGCAGCCTTTGCCTTCTGCAGCTTGGGCAATGTCTCTGCAGTGCTTGTTCCTGAGCACAAGGCATTGAAAGGCACCCAGTACCTCAGGCTTCTCCAGATCCTGGGTATCCAGGCCTCCTGTTTCCTTTCAGAGAGGAATTCCATTTTCCCTAATCTTTTTTTAGCACTGATGTACCTACAGAAGCTTTTCTTGTTGCCTTTGATGTCCCTGGACAGATTTAGTTCTATCTTAGGGCTGTAGCTTACCTAACCTGATCCCTGGCTGCTCAGACTTTTTTTGTGTTTTTCTCACAGGCTACCTGACCTTGTCGCCACCCTCTGCAGGCTTCCTTTTAGTGTTTGAATTTTTTCAGGAACATCTTGTTCACCCCTTATCTTGGACTTGGATTTTTTGCTTATCATAAAAACCATTACATCTGTAATAAACTGAGCTCGGTCAAACAAACAGCAGTTGGATTCCATGAGTGTACTTTTAACCAGCTAAACTGAAACCTTCTGTAACGAGTCTCAGTTAAAAATTACAGGCTGCAGTCACTGTTATCTTGCTTTCCTCCAGCATTTTCAGGATGTCTGCAGTCTCAAGTTCTTAAGGCAAAATGCTACACAAAAAGCTCTGGTAAAATTCAGACGTATTCTATAACATTAAAATGTCAAATTCTCAATGGCATCTTTTAGAGGGATTTACTTATTTTAGCTCTACAAGAGCTGTACTGGCAGGAATCAGTCTGATATAGACAAAATTTGGCAACAGATACGGATATTTATTTTTGTAACATGCCCCTTATGATAAGGGACACGAGATAAACAAACACACATGGGACTGGTGATGAGATATGCAAATACTCTAGAGATTAATTAGGGAAACAGTTTTGCCTTTGGAATGTAAGGCAACAGTAAGGAAAAAAAACAATCCTAGACTCTCAGAATCATTTAGGTTGGAAAAGACCTTTAAGTTCATTGAATCCAACCGTTAACCCAGCACTGCCAAGTCCACCACTAAACCATGTCCCCAAGCACCACATCTACACGTCTGAAATCCCTTCAGGGATGGTAACCTCGCCACTTCCTGCAACAGCCTCTACCAGGGCTGGACAAGCTTTTTGGTGAAGAAATTTCCCCTGGGATCTAATGTAAACCTCCCCTGGCATTACTTGAGGCCATTTCCTCTTGTTCTTTCACTTGTTACTCGGCAGAAGAGACCGACCCTCAGCTGGCTGCACCCTGTTTCCAGGGAGGTTTAGAGAGTGAGAACATCCCCCCGAGCCTCCTTTTCTCCAGGCTGAGCCCCCGAGCTGCTCCTCATCAGCCCTGTGCTCTAGACCCGTCCCCAGTTCTGCAGACCCTTCCCCTTCTCTGGACACACTCCAGCCCCTCAGTGTCTGCCCTGAAGGGAGCAGCCCAGAACGGGACCCAGGATTTGAGGCGCAGCCTCCTCCCTCAGCATGAGGAAAGTCACCTATACAATCCTAGTAAAACTTTATTTAATTCCTGAAAGGAAAAGCAATTTATAATCATAGCACAGTGCTGAATGTGTGTTCTGGACTGCCATGGGCAAAAGCAAACTAAGAGCATTCTTTCTAGAGAAAAAACAAGCAGCAAAAGAACAAGAGAATATCTTGAGACAATTAGGCTAATTTTGGTTACAATGATTATACAGTTAGCTGATTCAGACATGGAATCACTTTAATTTTTATTTAAATTCTGATTATTTAAATGCTGATTCAAATATTACAAAGCTTAGCAAGCCAGATATAAGATGCAAGATATATTTTTTCAAATTTTCAAATCATGCACTATCCACTAAGCCAGAAGCTAGAGAAAGCATTCAGCTAACGCACACTGCATGAGATGTGTAAAAATGCCTACCTAAAGCAACTCTTGCAGCTGAAGCATCATAATTAATCCAGAAGGAAACCCAGGAGAGGATAGTGATCAGAATAGAAGGCATGTAGGTCTGCAGAATGAAGTAACCAATGTTTCTCTTAAGTTTAAAGCTGAGAGACAGCCTTGGGTAGGCACCTAAAAGAGAATATTTGGTATGGCCGTAATTCATTTGTATAATACCTAAAAACATTTTTCTTATCTGTCATTTTGGTTTTATTGTTTCATTCATCATAGAGTACACTCAGAGCTGAAAGATCCAGGATATTCAGCTATGGAATTTCTAGCAAGAATTGGGATTAAATAAACTTTAATTCTAAGGATACAAGGATGCTCTAGGTGCATCTCTGCTGGTGATCACAACATTCAACAACCAACAGCCAAAATACAGCAACAAAGCACAGAAATGCCTCCTCTCTGACAAACTGTCCTGTGCCAACTCCAGTGTAACCTTTATCCCAAACTTCTCTCCAAGAAATGCAACAAGAATAAACACGATTTTTGTTGCTGGACACCAGAAATATCGTAGTGTATGAAACACTTGTTGATATGGGTGCCTAGAAATCATTCTTCAAGTCCCATTTCTGCTTGATTTTGAAAAATTTGGGATGCACAATCCTTCCATAGTTCCCCCAAAGATGATTTCTATCCATAGCTGGAAAGTGAGTTTTGAAGATAATTTTTTAAACAATTTAATGTCATTGAAATATGTTAGTTATGTTTTGGGTTTTATTTCATGAAATCCAATCTGATTTTCTACTCCTTCTCAGAAAGCATCTTTTCAGCCTCTGGAAAGTCATACACTTGCTAGAATAGGCTAAACTGAAAATCCTGGAACAAGCATGTTAAAGATTTTACACTGAAGACAAAATAATTAGTCTAATACATCCCCAGCTTGGCAACAGGAATGTCTAAAAATAGGGAGAAAAAGGTTCCTAAATTTCCCACACACTGGGATTTTACTCGTTGGGTTTATGGCACAGAGGTGTGTAAGTGGCTTAATCAGTTTTCACAGGAAGAGAGAAAATACAGCTCCTCTGCTGAGCCCTAACCTGCCAGATTGCTGGGCCCTCCTCATATGTTAATGGACGATGCCTTACGCTGTGGAAGCTGTAAGAAAAACTTCTGCTTTCAAAAGTCACAATTGCTTCTCTATTTTATTCCTGTTCCTAAAATTTTTGCTCCTCAACCGCGCAGTGAGATTTAATCCAATTTTAAATGAATTCCCCTTTTAAGTCCCCCTGCACAAACCTGTAGAGAAAACAACATTCTTGGTGATAAGCTTGTAGTCTACAATGGAGAACTGTGGCAGCTCGATCTTTGTCACTCCTGTGACTGCATTATCACCCCCACGCCAGTAAAATTCAATGTCATCTGTCGTATAGCCATCTATAAAAATGGGAATAAACAAGTGAGATACACACCTCTGCTGACACCACAGGGAACAGTTCATTAACTCAAAACATAGAAAACATATTTCTAAAATTAAACCCTTTATAAACATACAGACACAGGTCATTCCAAATATAACTTCAAAAGGAAATCCCAGGTGTATTTTAATATTTGTTGGGTTCGTTTTTTTAAAAAAAAATCTATTACATGAATGTATCAACAAAACAAACTTTTAAAACCAAATTAAGACTACACACATCCCATCTCTAGATAGCATCTGTACATTGGCTTAAGGTAACTTCTGATCACAATTCTGGATAAAATGGCATGAGTTTGCTGTCATTTCTGTCCCTCAGATGAAATATCAGCACTGGAAATGTTTAGTTTTTATTTGTAATAACCAGCAAAATTCTTTTTCAAAAACGGCCTGAATGCAGTAAAAGACAGCCACGTTCAGTGAGGCGTGTAAGAGGCCTTGTAGGAAGCAGCTACAGCAGATGCAACAACACCCATCAGTGACAAAAAACACCCACCAGAAATCAAGCAAACAAAACATAAAAAAAATCCGACCACCCACCAAACCACCCTGGAACACAGCACATGTTCCCACAGTCATAAAACATATGCACGACAAAGAAATCTGGATTCCCTAATGGCAGCTGAGCCAAGCTGCACACTCCGGAGTTGATCATGAGACATCAGAAATAAATCCATTGCAAAACCAGGAAAGAAGATATTCATTAATGTTTCACTATTCATTAATCTAAAGGTTTTTCTTATTGAAAGTTGTAAATAAAATCAACTCAAACACAGAATAATGACTCTGCCTTTTTGCAAACGGAGATAATAAATTTATCTATAACCTTGATTTTAAGTTCTCACCCACAGACAAAGGAGAAAATTCTATACTAAACACAATTTTAGAGTGCTCAAACACCACTGAATTTCAAGGAATAATGCATAGAATCTATGAAACTGTTCCTGTACATCATTAATTTTTGATAATCCAAGTAGAATCCAGGTGTACAGCAGCAGCAGAAGGCAAGCGAGTTTGAAGACATGAACCAAATAATCTGTAAAAACACTGGAACAACCAAAAAATCTATTTAAGACACACAAATTTTAAAGTATTTGGCTAGATACACTCCTATGGTATGTTGATAGCAATTCCAGAGTTTTGTGTGAGTCTTTTACTTTCATGGTCACAAGTCTCTCTTCAGAACAGAGGCACACAACTTATTTACATTTCCCTGCCCAGCAACACTTTATATTGGTCAAGTCTCTCTCTAGGCTTTCAGAGAGACAAATAAAATAAAAGCTAAAATAAAATAAAAGCTAAAATAAAATAAAGAAGAAAAATTACATTGGTTGATCTTGAGATATAAAAGTAGCTTACTGCACTCTACATTATGAAAAATACAAAAGAACATCCTGAGAGAGTTTAGGAAGGTTAATATTGCTTTGCTGGGAATATCTTTGGGATATTGTTGAGTTTTGCCAGTATTCTGACATCTCCCCTACCCTCCAGTGACAAGTTCCAGATTCTAATACCATTTACTGAACTTGGTGGGATTACTCAAGTTAATTAATTTAATTCTTAGTTAACTAAACTGCTAAACTTCACAGCTAATAAATCAATATTTTATTTTTATTTTATTTCTGAAAAAACCCCAAATACTAAAATAAGTTTCAGCAGGGAAAAACATCACTTTTCTATGTAAGAGAAAAATGTTTCTATAAAGCCCAAAAGGCTTTTTATTCGGTTGCATTTTTTAGAAGAACTTTTTTGTCCAACTGCCTGTGAACAGTTTAGCCTTGAACTGTCTAAGCCAGGGCTCACGCAAGAGTCCAGTTACCTGTGGGGTAATAAACTCCTCCTGCAGGTGTCTGGGACTCAACTCTACTTACAAGTCAAAATTATTTACAGATCAACCAATTTAAAGTAGTGATAAGCAGTCTAGAAAAAATAATCTGTGGCTCTTGAGAAGAAAAATGAAAAATTAATAGAAGTTCAATATTTCTAAATTATCAAATCACATGTTGGGAAAGTAGAAAGGAAAGCATACTAAACACAAAAATGTTCCAAGTAATCTCTGAGAGAATACGAGTTTAGCACTATTGGATTTAGACTGTAAAACAGTTGGTTTGCTGTCTTTGAAATTTGTCCGTAGCTCTGCTGCCAGCAGAGAGAATCTGATTGATTGCTTTTCCCTCAATCATTTAGACATCATCATCAGCCCGATTTACTGCACGTTCACAAGGCTCAATTTCTCATTGCTGCCATGCATCACACACTGGCAGCCAAGCAAATCAATACATGGTCGTGGTAATGTGGCACCAGTCCTGAGAGCAGCAGAGCAGGCTCCACGCCTGTTAACAGGCACAGGGAGTTTATCACCGTGTACACACTGAGGAATGACAGATCAGCAAGCACTGCAGAGGAAAAACAAACAACTAGTAGAACGTAAAATAAAAACCTCTTCACATAGAAACTATAAAACCACCATTTTTTTCCCCGGCCTATTCAAGAGAAGTCAAAAATAGCAAATTCTTTAAACACAAACAACCTAAAACAAAAGCTGCAGCGTTACCGACTGAGAATGAAAATATTTAGACACAAGACAATTATCAGGAACACCATACAATGGAAGAAAAGAAGCAGATTCTTCCGAAAAACTCAGGATTTATCAGGATGCTCACAATGCTGCAGTTTGTACATGATAACCAGGAGATACTTTACATCTCACATCTCCAGTTCAAGTATTCAAGAATTCAAGTGCTCCACATTACTGACACTATGGCAGCACCTGGAGACTGAAGATAAGGCCTCTGTTGCTTTTTGGGGAGAAAAAAAAAGACATAAACATGCAAAACAGTGAAAATGTGCCTAAAACAAAGGGAGGGTTCTGAGGCCGCGCCCTCACCCCCCTCTGCTCTGACCCATCAGCAATTTGGGAGAGCAGGGGCAATCCAGGCACACATCCTGCAGCACCTCGGAGCTGGGGCAGCCGCCAGCAGCCACAGGAGTCAAAGGGATCCTGTTGGGAACTGCCTGGATCCCACCTCCAGCTTTCTCAAGATTATCCAAGGGAGTGTTCCTCCAGCTCCATCCTCTCTGTGATTCTGAGAATTGTCAGCGTGGAATTATCACGAATCACAGTTCTGCCACTTCACAATTTTTGCTGAGCAGCTCTGGAGATTTGGTGAAAGCTGGACCCACGCCACCCCTCCGATCACCTCAGGTTTTGTCTTTTGCTCACCAACACAAAACATAGGAGAACTCCGTTTACAGCAGGTTCTGGACTTAAATACTATGAAAAAACAACCTTTAACAAGAAGAACACCATGTACCTGGTGGAGAATAACAGAGTTGCATTATACACATGGCATTTTTGGAGAAAAAAGGAATCACAAATTTATATTGCGATATACAAAAATCTATGGACTCATAGATGGGGCACGACTAACAAGCTACTTAATTTCTCCTGCTGCTATCAAATGGATTTTCTTTGCCTAGCCACTCACAGTATGGTAGCTTCCCAAAATAAAATGGAGAGAACTCATATCTATCCCAAGTGAATGTTTTGATTACAAATATATGAAATATTCTTAGTTAGCAATTGTAAGACATTAATTTATATAAATGCAGGTCACAAACTTTCAGACTAATTGAAGAACTTGACATCAACAGGCCCTGTAAAATGAGATGAATGCTGTAAAGAAATATTAAATTAAGTGATTAATCCTGTTTGTGTAACAGACTGTAGAATACCTTTAGTAGCAATATCTATGCATTTCATTTATTTTTAAACATAGAACCACTACTCTCTCCTCTTTCAAGATTTCTTCAGCAGTTTTGCATTTGCACAGAGCAAATAGCAAAATTACTTATAAAACCATAAGTAACATGCAAAGCATATTTTGAAATTCTGAAACCTTTGAGATCACTCAAACTTGTTTCACTGCATCACTTCAGCCTTCACCATCCACTTATTCATCCAAAACCATAGCCAGGAGGAGCAGTTAGAAGTGTTTCTTTCAATTTGCAGGGATGTTTAAAGCTGAGGAGAACACAAGACATGAGGTGCTGAAACCAGTGGGGTGATACAAGGGGGAGTAGGAAACACAGCATTCATGTGCCAGAGCAACTGGAAAAAAGTGTCTCATGCTCCTTTCTTTCTTCTCTTCCTCATCTCCTCCAAATTCTGTCTTTTTGCACCAAACATTAAAATTCTTCTTACATTTCACTTCAAAGGCTTTTTCCCCTAAGGCTCTGAGGATTTGGACACAAGGAGGATGCACCATTTTCTGACTGCAGTGAAATTCAATTGATTTTTAGATTAAATTGGCAAGATTCTCAGAAAACAATCATCTTCAAGTTGTACAAATGGCTCCTTACTGGGAAGAGGAGGGTGGCTCAAAGAAAGAGACAGAAATGTGATGCTGTAATTACTACATACATCTATTTAAAAAATGTCTTTCGATAAGCAAGTGAAATGACAAAATTGGTTCCAGGCGTTAGAGTAGGATTTTCATGGTGTTAGCAGAACCAAGTTTAATTTTCATGTAGGTACTTCAGGCTGATTCTTGCTTACAGGAAGCCTGGAAACTTACAGAATAGGTATCCTGGTCCAACTCGTTAATTTTTTTTTCCTAATGATTTCAATGAAAATCATTCATACTTTAGAATACCTCCTGCAAAATGCTTTCATAAATATATTCCCACTGCTCCAATATTTCTAGGAAAAGAAAGAGAGATCAGAAACAGACAGGGAGAACTGTATTCATGCAGTGACACCCAAAAACTTTTCAGCTCCTAGAACACAGCAATTTCTTGCAATCTTTCTGCTTCCATAGGTTCAGTTACTCCCACCGAGATGAATGATCCAAGAAGATGTTGGATTCAACACTGGAGATGCTGCAAGGCTGAGAGCTCCTCACGCAGCAGAGCTGAGAGTGTGTGGAGCAGAAGGGGCTGGTGAAGGGAAGGTCACGGTGCCCGCCTGGCACAGAGAGGGTGCCACGGCCTCAGGACTGAGTGAGCTCCTTCGGGCACTCCAGGACACCTGGGCACTCTCTGGGCAGGCTGGAGCACAGATCTTTCCCACATCCTGCACACAAGAATGCTCTTCATCCTTTTTATTCTGATTTCCATCACCTTTTGTCTTCTGATTTCCATCATCCTTTTGTCCTGCAGGCCGAGTGCTCTGTTTATGCATTAAATACATCCCAGAACACAATAAAGTACAACACATCTGGCTCAGCTTTATTTATTTAAATGGCCAAAGCCCAGGGATTTCCATCACTATGGAAATTACATATCTGATGCTGAAATTACTCATCTGATTTGGTAACTGTGCATGTTTTATACAGGGCCCAGGAACACCCTACCCCCCTATTTCAGCCACCCTTCCTATTCCCTAACCCACTGCCTTCCTTCAGCAGGTGACCTTTCCTGAGGATAAGGCTGACAACATTATGCCAGCACATTGATTAAGTCTGGATCCTCTTGAAGGTTATTTCAGTGCAGCATGGGTGACATTAAGCAAATATGTGAGGAAAACATGGGTGGCAACAGTTGTCAGTATAAAGTTAGAGCTAAATATAGTTCTCACTTCCACTGCTATTAAAATTATGAAGAAAAAAGCCCTTAATCTTTAAATTTAAAAAGTCAGATTATACATCACACTTTCGCAGTAAAGTTTGTTTCCCTATTATGCATACCACAGAAAAAACCGAGTTCCTGAACACACAAGTAATTATGTGAGACACGACAAATCTGTCCTAGACATAAAAGACAGAGGGAAGCTTAGGTTCATTTGCAATTAAAAGTAGAGTATAGTAATAAACTGGGAAACTCAATATTAAGAAGCCCAGGATAACGAACTTAAAGCTTAATTTTATTGTCAGCTACACAGAAGAACCAAGCAATTTACTTTCACTTCCCATAATGGTAGATCTTCAAAGATGCAATAGGAAATTGCAATATGTAACCACAAAGATGATGCCAGTTATTGCTGAGGAAAGCAACATTTAGGCAGAAATAAATTTCTATTTAAATGTGAACTGCAGCTGATGTAAATAGGATAAAAATGAATACATCAATACTTAAGTGATCTACTTCAATGTCATTAAATCACAAAATGAACAGAACCTAAGTGAAAATAACCATTGAGAAAAGACAAGTGCAATCAGGCATAAGGAGGCAATGGGCCCTTTTTTCCAAAGAAATCAACAAAGTGAAAATATAAATTATTTCTTATGTTTAAAGACTTAAGATTTTACCACATCATTCATAGCTATTTTCTTCCACATTTAAGTCAATGAAAGCAAGTCAAAGTTACATTAAAAAAAACCCCAAATATTTTCAATATTGCGCTGGCATAAAAAATTGCTTACAGGAAAACAAATGTTGTTTACCCCAGTTTAGGAGATTTAATCTCCATCAGAGACAAAGCACATGTCCCAGAAAGCTGAACTGTGAGATTCACGTGGAAGAGCAAACCTGGAATGCCAGGAGACTGCTCAAGGTCTGTCTGAACCTTCCACCACCCCCAAACCCTCCAGCTGAAGGAGGGTGACAGTGAAGTGCACATCCTCTAATGAACACGGCTTCAAACGTTCAACTGAGTCATTCAGTAAATGAACGATGCCTCTCATACATTAACTGGATCATTTTATAAAGCCCATAAATCTGCATGCGTGATCTCATCAACCCAACAACCGAACATGAAATCTCTTCTGTGTTTTTAAAAGAGGGACATGTGTAACTCATGATTCAAATAGGAAGTACTGTGCTCTTTTGGCATAATATTAATTATAATATTTATTTATATTGGCATTATATATTGGCATTTCACTAATTATAATAAACAATTAATATATAATATTAATATAATATATAATATAGACTTATATAATTATAATATAATAATATATAATAA
>VYZT01022084.1:11401-53038 GCA_013400735.1 Pomatostomus ruficeps
TAATAAATACATAAAATTAATAATTATGTATTATATAATAATATATATAATATTAATATTGGGTTCAGAGGGAACAATGTTTTGTACTTTGATGCATACATATATATATACTGAATTTTTCAAATGCATTCTGAAAAGATATTTCTGAAGATTGATGGAAATGTGTTAACCCTCAGCTCTGTGTAAAACCAAACACTGTTCCTGATCTTTGAAAATAATAATTAGCAACTGTCTTCTACTTTGGAAAGGCCACATTTCAGGAACAGAACTTTTATAGGAAAATGTACATCCACACTGAGTGGGTGTAAATGACAAATTATTTTCTCCTCTCTCCCTTCAGTAAGGACAAGGCTCATGCAGGGAAAACAAATACTTATATTTGCACCCTACCATCAATTTCATCACTGCAGCCTGCACTCATCTTCATGATTTGAGCTGATTCCTACACTTTTATCTCATTTGACTACATCAACTAATTTATGCATAGGAAAATTGCTGTCCAAAACAATTACATGTGATCTGGAAATTATGAAGGCCACTGAATATTGTTCTCTAGTAGACAAACAAATCTCACAATTTCCTTATTTCAGAGAAGGCTTCATGAAAAGACTACATTTGCTGTTTGCTCTTTTATCTGATTTGGGAATTGGTCTTTTTGGAACCGGAAACAGAAATGAGGGATATATCCAAACAAACGAATCAGCAAAGCATCGTCTCCACAAGCTCAGTTTTTAATACCTCAGCTATGTAAGGCCAAATGTTCTGCGTTTATGACAGCGACTGTCAGCGTACATTTTGAATGCTGATGTACATTAAAAAAAAGAGAGGAAAAATGAACAACATCTGGCAACCTTAACCTTATTTATAAAATTACATTAATACTCCACTCTGCTTAATTATTCCACAGCTGTATTAAAAACACAAGGCCATGAGGAGAAAAATGCAATTTGTAGAAGAAAGCCCTTCTGTTTGTGCCTGTCTCATTTTTTTCAATTTAGAAGAACATTTATTCATTATGATATGTTAGCTTGCAATGCAGCGTGAGGTAATACTCTGAAATATTATTCCATCTTTGCCTGAAGGACATCACAGTATCTAAAACACTTCTGTTTTCAGGTAAAGATCTGGTTATGAAGGTTTAGGAACATCGGTCTCATGAATGGTCCAGTAGGAATGTGCTAAAATCTGTTATTGCCAAGAGCGAAACATCCTTAGAACGTAGAAACCCCCACAGGTTTTTACAGGTGTAGAATAAAGATTGGGGTTGGTCACTTCACTGAACCTGCAGAAATTAATTTTCTTTTAGTAATGAGCAAGCTATAACGAATGCTCCTTCTAAAGTAACCCACATGTATAGATTTGGGAACTTTTTCTTTCCTGTGTGGATAAATCTTCTGTCATCTACAAGTTCTTCAAGGATAATTACATGTACCTTTGATGTGGAGAACTATTTATACAGTACCATGTGAATGAAGTTTATAGGAACTTTAATTATAGACCATGATATTGTTAGAACTACATCATTATTTTCTAAAAATTGCAATAGTCCTGTAACATTTCCAGATGTCCTTCACATGGACTGGTTGTGATCAGAAACCACATCGCTGCCTCCTCAAAATATTTTCGTGGGAGCTGTGTGCCTCGAGGCCCAGAGGACTTTCCTGCAAGAAGCTCTCCTGTGACACCTCTATCAGAACAGACAGCCCAGGTTTGTTGGCAGAATCCCAACTACCTTCCCAGGATGCTGGAAGAGGCCAGAATAAATTCTTTTGACACGCAGCCCTCCAGCTTTTAGAAACGGCAAACAAAGGGAAGTTACTTGGTGGGTAACAGGATGCTAATGGCTGTGGATGGGAGTGCACAAGGCAGCAGGAACTGGGAGTGTTTTAACAGGAGACGAGGACAAGGCCAAAGGAGGATGAAATGGAAGCTACTTCAGCTCCCCGCGTTTATCTCACACAGGAGACTCACCCTGAGAGCCGCCAGCACAGCGTGAAGCAGCTCCTTCTGTAAATCCATGGCAGACACAACCTCGTCCTGCATTTCCTTCACTAGAAAAGTTATTTGCCCTAGTCCAGTTTAAAGTTTTGGCTTTTATGGACCACAAAGCCATGCTAAATCCTGCTCTATAGGTAATATCCTTTTTACCCAGTATCTTGTATTCTCTGACCTGCACTGATGTTCCCAGGTACCATACGAGGTTCCATCACCACATTTCAGAAGTTTGTAAGTTCACAAAATTGTCTATAACTTTTCTAACATCCACTTTTCTTCTGAGCTGCAACTGCAGGCACTGCTCGAGGCTATGCTTATTTCATGAAGGAGATGTGACTGGGACAAGATAATGCCAACCCTTAAAGGCACTTTTCCCTGCAAGCAGATTTTAACACACTGTTGACTTTTATTCTGTTTTCCTCTAGCTCTGTATTGTAACTGTGTCAATATGCAAATATGTATTACATAAGGTTGCCTCTTGGGCTGGAAAAGCAGGATATCTGCATATAAATGTTCATTAAAAAGAATCCAGTACAATATTTTAACATACATGAAAGGAAATCGGCCTCAAATACAAAAGTTAAAGAACTACAACTTTTTGCTGAGAGCCCCATGTGGACTGCACCTCTCTCGTGCCTTTGAAATAAATACCCTTCTTGAAAAAAACTGAAGAGAAAAACACATGAATAATACAATAATGTATAATAAACCAAGCAGCCACGGAAAATGTTATAATTAGTACTTCATAATCACTACACTTTCCTGACACTACTGCACAGAATCATTCTTGAAGGAGTTATGACTCAAATTCACCTTCAAACTACAACGCCCCGCTCAAAACCCCAGTGTAACTATTTTCAGATAAACCTGCATATTCCATACCTGCGTCTGCCTGTTCCTTATTTAAACTGCCTTTTCCCTTACACTGACATTCATTCCTAGCTTATCCTTACAACCCCAGGCTCATGTGCATCCCACATGCCATTATCTCCATTTATATTGCTATTTTCTAACTCTGTCTCTCCTTTGGAAGCGTTATCCTGTGTGTGTCTGTGGGCTCTATGAATCAGAGGAGTTGCTATTTGCAGGGAACACATTGCTTCAGTGCAGAAGCAAGAAACTGAAAGTACACCGAGCTCTGTTACTATAAATATGAAAATTGGATTCCTCCTCTGTTCTGCACCGTGCTCGGTGACCAGGAGGCTGTCACGGTTCGGGACCACATCCATGAGGCAGGTATCTGACAGCCACCCTGTAAGCAGGGTTATCAAACCTCTGCCCTGTCTGTGGTGGTCCCAGCTTTGCATCATTAAATGACTGCTGGACTCTGTTTATGTTACAAGTACATGCATGCTCTAGTATTGATAAGGAAATATTTTATTACTATTATTCTATAAAGCTTAAAATGAATGGCCTCAAAGAATAAATGTGAAACAAAACATCTTTGGAAGGCACTGAATTGAAGATGGTGATCTCTCTCATTAGAGTTCTAGCATGTCATTCTGGCACAGGTTAGAGGTGGGAACACTGAAAACCTGTCCTGTCCCAAGTGGCTTTTAACAGCCCCTCTGGCTTGGAGCACCTCACCGAGCTGTCAGACAAATGGAAGGTGTGCAAACCCAGTGCTTTCCTGGGCACAAGGTCTGTAATAACATCCAGTTTGTGTGCAGAGTGGTGAAATAGCTAAGGAATACTTTCATTACCTTCCTACATCCAGCACAGACACAGAAAGACACACTGAGTCTGATTCTTGCTTTGCAAAGCATCAAGAGCTATTGAAACAAAACCAAAAAAATGCTGCCAGGTCAGTGGGGACAGGAGGACAGTTTTTCTTCAATGAAACCAAAAACCATCCAGGTCTGCAAACCCGTAACAATGCAGCTTAACAATTGTCAGTACAGACACATGCAGGGACAAACCTGAAAGGAATGAACTGGAGCAGCTCTCCCTGGAGGCCCAGGGACTCTTCACTTGGATGGAACTGCCTGGTCATTAAAAACGGGAAATCCTAACGAGCACCATAAACATAAATGCCTGTGACCACGAAGGAAACCCCAGGAAAAACAAAGCACCCACATTCCCGTGGTCAGCGTGGTGAGTACCAGACACCCGGGAGCAGGAGGTGGAGAGGAGCAGCTCTCGCAGAGGATGCAGCACTTGCAGCTGCAGGGGATTTAAACCTCTGCACACCTCCCCAGGCACACCCTCAGCTCTCCTTGCAGCTCCTCTACACATGGCTGAGATCACCAATAAAAATCCTTCCAATAGCAGATCCAGAATTACAAAATACACCAACATCTATAGAACACTTAAAAGACCTAATAATATTAAATGTTACATTTACTTCCAAGGTTTTTTTTATTTATTTGTTTTGATTTGGAATGAAATTGAACACAGGTAGCGTTCCTTCAATAGAAGGCAGCCTGCCAGCTTAATTACAATTAAAAAAAAATCTGTGCTGCACTTTTGTCCTCTTCACTAACCCAAATGTATTCATGACCTGTCCATTATAGCTATTTAACACGCCACTAAATACAGAAATTAGCTCTACATCGTTACCATTTTCTGTAGGATCACTGCACTTGGAAGAAGGTTGGCAGCTAAAGATATGGATCTAACATAATAACAACAGTTAAGAGGCTACTGGCAAACTAGCAAGCAATCCACTTAAAGAGCAAAATATATTTAAAAAGTATTTTTCTGAAAACGCATTTAAAAATACGCCGTATTTCCTTCTGAATATCTAGATTTTAAAATGTTTGACCACTCTAAGTAGCATAATTACAAAGCCTAATACATAAAACTATGAACTTAAACAAACTAGCCACAGACATTCTCTACATAACTTTAATATCAAGTAAATCAAGAAAGATCTCATAAATAACAACGAATATTAGTGAAAAAGGAAAAAACGGGAAATCATTATCAAATTTATATTTGTTGTACATGATAACAGCAATGTTTCCATGGATTTGTATCTTTATTTGATCACTTTTGACCCAGAAAAGTGATCAAAAAGAATGTTGGGCTAATCCTGGGCACTTATTTTCAGCTGTTTTTACCATCATTACAACACTAGTCTGGGTTAGAAACTCGTTCATATGAAAAACAGTGTGATCAAGGGAAAAATAATTCTAGTTTGGAAATGTCTGATGTGTTGCAGAACTGAAATTATAGGAAAACAAAAATCAAATAAAATTTGGAAAAAAGGAAAAAGCATTGCAACATAGAAAGGCCCTTCTTTAAAAGTAAAATTAATTAGAAGCATATTAGGAAAATCCAAGGGAAACAATTTTGCTTTCAACTTGTCTGTCTTTACTTCAACTTTGGTAGACCAGAAGTGTTTATGGCTCTACTTTTATCTAAATTCAATGACGTATATATTTATGGTACGTGCAAATGAATTCACAGTCTTACAAAGAGCTAACTTGTCTAAAGCATAGAGAAAACCAGTGTTTAGTACCAGATTCTGTCTCATGAGAACAATCTTTCAGCTTAGTTGCTTTTGCAGTCTCTGTGCTGCAGTACTTTCTTTTTAAATTAGTTCCCAGCATGAACTAAGGTGGGCATTTTTTTAAAATTTCTTAAGAAAGAAACACTTTACAATTGTACCTGGACATTCCCTAGAAACAATTCCCTAACACAGTTTTTAGCCAAATAAAATCTCTTGAGAAGGCTGAGGGAAACCAAGAATGAGTTTTGTCTGATGAAGATTTCATGGATTTTATCTACTAACATTAACAAATTTTAAATCACTTCCCAAATTATAAGACACTGTGTTAGGGGTTAAGGAGTATGTCAGCTACCAATTAAATTCAGCCATTTAATAGCACAGAGTAGCCTCACACAACAATTTATGGCATACAGTGAGGAATACAAAATCCAATTAAAATTACAGGGGGAATTTAGCAGGGCAAAATTTAATTAGCAAAGATAAAATTTTGCCAAGAGACTGTGGCTAACACCTGTTCTGAAGTGTAAAGCAACAAGGAAAATGTAGTAACAAACATTTGGGTCATAATTGATGTTGTGTTTGCTCGACAGTTCCTCTGGCTGCGTTCAGATCCCAGTTTCCCTTAGACTGGGGAGGTGCTGCTTTCTCAGCTGCTGCAGAAGGCTCGGACTCATTCCAAAACCCTGACCCAGCCCAAGCAGTCCTGCTGGAGCACTGAAATACACTGATTTTCGCATTTCTGCACCCAGCTTAAACCCCATTTATTGGCATTTCATCTCCTCTCTGTGCAGCTGCAGAGCTCCCTGTAAGCAGCCGTGAGTGGCCACAGGGCCACAGTGGCTGTGCCCACAGCCCATGGCAAGTGGGCAAGCAGGGCTGGGAGCCACCCTGAGGTGCTGCTCCCGCAGTCAGAGAGCGAGGTCAGGCAGGCAGGATGGCCAGGGAGTGGAACTGGGATCCCTGGGACCCAACGGGAATGTCCCAATGGAATGTCCCATGCGGGAGGACACCAAGAGCACCTTCCCAGCCACATATGCAGAACCAAGAAAACTCAGGTCTGGCATATTTTTCAACTTAATTTGAGATTTTCTTAAATTCCACTATTCACCTTCTGCATGCCCAAAGCAGCAATGAGGACTCTTGCTTACTTAACGGGACTTGAGCACCTCCTGAAATACAGGTCACTAATTTTTTTTAAGTGTTCCCAACAGTAGAAATCTTAAAAATGAACTAAAACAAGCCAGGAACTGACTCATCACCATTTTCTGTTATATTCTGCTGGTATTTTTTCACTTGCTTAGGAGAACGTTGGGATTTGCTGTGATACACATGCGAAACCTCCCTGGCGCCAGACCCTTCATTCACAATTCTAGAAGGGATATATTGTCTAATAAGAGCATTTTCTACATCTGGCAAGTTGTTACATTCACTAATATTGTGAATTAAAACCCCAATTCAATTCTACTATCTTTAATGACTGCAGTTAATGTTTTTCTCTGGATTCACTGGCAACTTCATTAGCATTAACATCAAGTCACTGGGCTACCTCACTGATGAAAGATGAAGCCACTGATTAAGCCATTCATTATATCCATCAGCATTATGAGTTAAAATCCTATCCTATTAGTGATGAAAGGAAAGGAATACATATCAGAAACGCAGCATTAATAAACCCTACTGTTAGTAAATCCACATGGAGCTGCAGTGCAGGACAAATAAAGCATCAAGATTAAGGCTTTGAGCTTTGACAATTACATAAATAATGAGAGAAAAAATACATTTTAAAACCTCGAAGCAAAGAGTGTTTCAAAAATGTTCATCTTAGCCTCAAGGCTGCCCTTTGAATAAAAGAATTATGGAGTACCATTACTGTAATTCTCACATAAGAATTTTAATTCAATTTAGAAAATATAACTTTTCATCATAAAATGAAGGTGTATGCACTGTATTTCTTTCAATTAATTTTACTGAAAGCAAAAGAAATCCTTGTGATTTGGGAAATTGTGAATTAAATCTATTTATTTCTGGTTCTCCAAGTGCTACAACTTAGGGTGGACGAAATAAAAGCAATCACTGGTAATCCTGCACAGAAAGAAGAATGATTTAGAAGTCCATCTCACCAAGCCACCCAGAGCAATAGAAATTATTGTATTTTCTGAAGTGGTTTTGTTAAAGCTATTCAGCTTTAAAAAACCTGATTGATTTTGAAAACATGTTTGTTTTTGTGAAGTTGCTCTTACATTGGCAAGAAATCTCCAGGGCACGACATGTGCTGTGTGATTCTATTTGTTTGTGCACTGTGGATTTCCTTCCAGCCCACTTCTCACCTGGAGCATTTGGTTCCCCTAGCGCAGCTCTCACTCAGCAAGTGACATTAATTATCTGCTGCAAAGTGGCTGCGAGCTGTTGATTAAAGAAATGCCTCAATTCCTGCGTGTGCACCTAGCATCAATTATAACCTGCATCTACAAGAGCAGGTATTTTAATTCTTCCCCCAGCAGCATTGCCTTTGAATCTCTGCAATACGTAGGAAATCAACCATTTTAAGAGACTAAAACATGAAAACATGACTAAATCTGAAACCTTAAAGAGGGTTTCAGTTCTAGAAACTTCACTGCTCTAACTCTGCCTGGCTCTTCTGAATAAAGAATTGCAGCACAGGCTTGAATCTCCACTTTTATTATCGCCCTGTCCCCCATCTTTATTGCTGTTACATTGATCACTGCTGGGATTCTTCTCACTGGGCTCTCATTGTGCAGTCCCAGGGTGTGACAGTAAAACAAGACCAAAATTCCTGCTGGTACCAGACCTGAGGACCTCTGGGATGTGCAATGAACCACTCTGGGAGGTACCAGAAGCAGGAGACAGGGAGATGCCAAGGAGCAAACCTCCCTCTGGTGCTGAGGCTGGGACTCAGAGTCCGTCACTTGTTTCACTGCGCAGTGGCTGAAGGATCTCTGCACACTGACACAGGCAGAACCAGAGAAACACTTCTATTTTATTTTATTTTTACATGAAAAGTAACTTCAAGGAAAGGAGCACACTCCAACTTTCCTTTCATCTATATTCAATGAATATGAAATGAAAATTCCTGGAAAACCCTCTCTCATCTAGTTCATCTTTCTTATTAAAATAAGTAATGTGTTTCTTACGTGCTCTCTTTGTTGAAGTAGGTTGGTGTTGATATTACCTGACAGTGAACTTTTTATACTTTTAACTACACGTAGCAACAATAGCAAAATAATAAAACAATCTGTCAGCAGTTCACCTTGGCTGCTCAATAGTTTATAGCAGCAAAGCAGCGTTTCTGTGGAAACACAAAGGGACTTTTGAGTCACTTACGCGCAGAGATCACTCTTGATTTAGATACAAGGCTCTACTTCGTAATTGAGCTTTTGAAGAGAGACACTCCACCTCTTCCATTGATTTTCTGTACGTTAACTTGAATAACTAAACCCAAGATTTCTGCATTTGTACACATATCATTCACCCAGTACTTTGAAATAGAGAACTGATGCTTCAGAAGAAACAAAAATGCTACCTCCTGTTAGTTTATATACATATATCTGTATTTATATACACTGCAGATCTTTAAGACAGACCAATTTCAAGGATTTCAATTTATATATACCGTTTTTTCCCCACTGAGTATTTACAAATTCCTCTATTTTCTTAAGGATATAATGAACTATGTGAATATACTGAAGAGTTTGTAGTCACTGAGAAATCAGAAGTCCCCCACTCTCAGACCTCTTCCCCCTATCCTAATGATGTACTTGAAAAAAAATGACAAATTCAGCTCATAGAAAAGAATAATAATTTAAAATATTTTCTTTTCTGTCTAGGAATAACCCCTGCTAAATGGATTAGCTGTTACTGGAGATTGGAGAAGTGCCACCTTATTGGCATTTAGACAACTTTGATCAATATGCAAGGCTGAGAATTCACTTTAACATGTTATTTTTTCACATAAAATTGTTTCTTCTTCATCCTAATAATGAATTACCTTAATAAGAAAAGGCTTATAACTGAAATGGGGCAAGGCAGCTGTAAGAAAATTGAAAAATGTGCAAGGAATATGCTTGAATACGTGGGTTTGTCTTTATTCATCACATACTTATCAAAACCATCAAATTGAATCAATAAAAGCTGGCTTGATTCATGATGTGACTGTGCTGATCAGTACTCTATTACTTCAGGCTTTACCTTGGAGACTTAACATCTGTGGCTTTCACACAGTGAAAATGCAGCCTCTTTCCAATATCAGATTTAAGTGTCAGTGATCTCAAGAAAATATGCTCCACACATTCCACATCAATTTTAGGTTTCATTCTGTAAAAAAGTAGGTAACAGCATAATCTCCTCATTTAAATTTATAACTCTGTGTCAAACAGAAAGCCTCACTCGCACAGCGTCACATCTCCTCTGGATCTTTAGCCCACAATTGTTCTGACCCCTCACCTGCGCCGTCAGGATTTACACTGGAGGAGAGAGGGAAAAACCCCAAACAAAAACCCCCAAAAATCCCAACAAACCACTTTCAAAGCCACCCTACAAACCAGATGGAAGCTCTAGATGATTGCAGAGATGAGAAAATAACTGCAGCATCCAAACCAGCATGACCTTGTTTGCAAGTTTTGCTAAAAACTCTGACCTGAGGGCTTCTCATTTGAAATATTCCAGATCTTCAGGTCTCCTTGAGCTCTGCTGCTAATAATAACATGTGCAGCAGGGCTTATTCTGATCTGTTCTGGGGTTTTTTGTGGCTTTTTTAGTTCTTCAAAGGAACGTCTGTTTCCTGTGACAAACATTTCTTCTCATACTTGATACTCTACAGTTTTGTAAGACAAAATATTCTCCGTCCTTGTTGAAGATGGATTGAGAAACAAAAGCAGGGATTTTTTTCCCCATTGCACTCACATTCTTATGTGCAAACACCCTCAATATTCAAAGTATTTAGTTTTAGTCAGTCAACTTCCTATACAGTAAAAAAATAAAAGGCACTAATTGAATGTTTCAGATAAAAGGAGGCTACCTAGAGTGTTTCTGAAAATTACACTCTCTTAACTAGCTAAGTTCCTAGTACTGCTCCATTTTGTAGGAGAAAAGATAAAAAAAAAGAAAAAGAGCACCAAATTCAAAGAAATGGAGAAAAGTGACCAAATCAGGAATTCATGCATACGTTACATAAATGCAATCAGGTGGAGTGCATTTAATCCCCTGGATTTCAGTATACCTGCTCTATTTTTCAAATCTTGTTGGCATTGAAAATCTCTTGATTACCTGAAATAATTTGCTTTCCTTAAAAATACATAGAAAATAATACTGGATTCCTTTATTGAAATGTTATATGTGAATACTGATAGGATAACGAATATTTTCAAGTAAATGTAGCAAAAATATAATATAATCTGTTAATTGTGTTCAAGCAAGCCAGACGGTGTATAGCTTGTAATCTTCGGGGAGAGACAAATCAGATTAGTGTACTCTCATACACTGCCTAATGCTATCAATTGCTGCTTGGAATCTGTAAGAAAGGCCAAAAATAATAATTGGAAAATGAATGTGTAACAGTCTATAGTATTATCTTATTATGCAGTTTGCACTAATGGGGCCAATCTGTGCACGGCTGTGCTTTCTCCTGGGGGGTCATTAGGGGCCTGAGTCATAAAACACAGGGAAGAGGAAAAGCTTTACACAACCAGCTTTAAACAGAGAGGTAATTAGATGTAAAGGGCATAATGTTGATAGCAATTATTGCTGCGAACCTGGAAATACAATCGACTTCAGCAGCTGTTTCACAGCAGCACTGTTTGCTATGAGAAGCTACATTTTATTTCGCTTCTCTCACTGTGGGCAGCTTCTTCCTAAGGCTCTGTGCTCCTAACAACCCAATCCTTCCAGATTACAACAGCTTCAGCTCATGCAGTGGGTTTATTTGCCAGAGAAACATTAATACCATGCAAAAAGAAACTATAGCACAGATAGATGTCACCACAGGTCACAGAAGTGACCAAATTAGGAGTAAATGTAGAACCAGAAATCTGTTTCCCAGGCTGGGCCTTTCCCACGCCAGCTGCTCACCCTTCCTGGGACACAACTCTCAGAAATCAGCTTTCCTTCAGAGGTACACATTTTTGTCAACCTAATAACAACAGGGACTTGACCCATAAAAAGAAATGCACCTTGTTCTACACCTTAGAGCAGCCCTCATTAAATGGGAATTTTCATCAGGCGGCGTCTCCAGGGCCTGGTGACAGAGTGCATCTCTTGGAAGGGGGTTACACACCTGAGATATTGAACATTTCCTGCTCCTTTTCCTTGTAATAATTGTACTCACAGATCCATGAGCATTTAGACATCAGTTTTCTCTGCAAAACACAAATACAACTGAAGAAACACCACTCCTATGAGTATGGCATGATGTCACCAGGTTGGCTTTTAATCCATGACCCACCCAGGAGTGAGCTGCAAAGGCTCTGCTCAACACACGGGGAAGTGTTGAGTGATGGGCTATGCTTAGATACCCTGGAAATTGAAAAAAAACAAAAAAAATCAAGGGAAAAGTGCATACAATGTCAGAGACACTAAGCCTTGCTTCTGCTGTTATGGTATTAGCTCTTCTAACCCAGATGACCGATCATTCCAAAGATTACTTTGGAATTAAGAAATTTTCTCTGAGAGAATCTGGAGATATAAATACTTATAACACATAAGAGGTTTTTTTTCCTGCGATAAAAGAAGATGAATGAAGACACACAGTCCTTCAAATCATGATTATACCTAACCTGAAACCATTCTCATTTTCAATGAACTACCATGATTAAAGCCTCTTAGGATTCAAATATATTTATATAAAGACAGGTACTCATGGGCAAGCATTAAGATCCATGATCAATTGTCCAGATTATAGAGTTGCTGCTTGGATAGAAAATGTACATTCCATAGATACAGAACATGAAGATTTGAGGAAATTTGCAGTTTCACCAGCAGAATAAAAAAGACGGAATATATATTAACTGTTGATAGTGCAAAAGGACACGATTAACACACTGAGAATTCTGAGGATTTTAACAGTGCAATTCAGGCTGGAGAGAGATTTAGCATCTCTAAATTCACAATCCTGATCTTGAGACTCACACTAGACACCTGGCCACCAAATGCAGAAAGTGGAAAGAACGAACCTCCAGAAGGGTTCATCTTGTAAGACAGGGTTTGATGACCTGATTTTGGGGGGTTGTACACCTTTCCCTGGCAATACAGGTAGACCCAACAACTTATTCAGCTAGCTCATTATCCTTAGGTGATCTAAACACTAACTCATCAGACAAATGCTCTCTAAGGCCGTTTTTTTATTTCTCTCAGCATTTAGAGGAGCTCAGCAGAATCATGAAACACAGGGCCATTCTCCTGAACTGAAGGATGAAATTGCTTTTGATATTGGCCTCATATTACAGGGAAAAAAAATGGCAAAAAATATTATGCAGACACCGTGAAGCCACAGTCATGAAACAATCTATTCAATTTGCCTGTGAACTGTGCCATTTTTCTATCTGTGTAAGCTGTGGACACTGATAGTCTCAGGAACTGTAAAGCACCACAGACACAGGGAGTGTGCTGCTGGCACATACCCGAGCAACATTAAAAAGATGAATATCCTCCACCATCTTTCTTCTCTAAACCATGTGAAGAATAAAACACGGGGGCTCTTAAGCCCTCCAGTAGATCCCTCTGGCTGAGAGTTGTTCCCTTAATTCACTGTGCAGTACACGTGCACTGACACAGCTCACGTGAGGCAATCCCACGGCATTTACCCACACGGCTGTCCCCGACACACAGGACAAGCCAACAGAGATGGATTGTCCTCTCAAATACTCAAAGTATTTTAACAACTAAAAGTAATTGTGTGCATGGATATGTTTTGTGGCAACCCTGTGCCTTCCTGTTACAGAGTCTACAAAACTGGACATTGATTTCTCTCCCACAATCATGAGTCTTAAAAAAAAAGATAAAAAAGAGAGATAGAAAAGGAAGACTACATGAAAGAGGCATAATACGGAGTTGTATATATCTTTCAGGGTATCCAGAAAATCTCTCAGAACAAACGTGATCCGAATACATATGCTGTAATAACTTTCATTCATATTTAATAGGACTGTTCTTCCACAGCAATGTGTTAGACAGGATTTCCTCTGTCCTCCTGTATCTAAAATAATTATTAAATGAAAAACCTAGCTTTTAAAAAGTGCCTGGAATCTATTTAGACAGCTCTAAGAGCAGCCAGAATCCAGGCTGCCTGAGCAGTTGTGAAGAGGGAGCCCTTCCAAGCCCTCGCCCTAACAGTGCTGGCAGCTTCCGCTCTCGGGCACTGACCTTTCCCTGGTGCTGGCCAGCTCGGGGCAGGGACAGGGCTGTCGTGCCTCCCCTGAGCGCTCGGAGCTGCCAGGGACGTGCCCTCCCTGCACAGAGCTCTGCACCTGGTGCCCCCAGAGCCCAGCCAGGAGATGCCTCCTCCTGTCACACGCAAAGAGCAGCAGCTGCAAAAGGGCCCCTCACAGAGTTCAGCACAATTCAGCTCCCAAGGAAAAAAATGGGAGAGAGACTCCTGCTCTCTGTCACAGCGTTGGATTAATGAGTGTAAGTATCGCCACTGACGTAAAGGGTATGAGAAAACATTTTAACTGTATCACACCTGGGATTTTGGCAAAATCAGATGGGGTATTAGTGATACACTGCAGCCCGTCACATTAAAAACCATGTCCACCAGAAAATACTTGACTTAAAAACCCTTCCATAAGACAAAAAAACATTTACACTTAGGACCAATATGGATTCTAGAACCTCACTGCGACTCAAAATTTCTTTCTGCACGTCTATAAAACCAAGCAGCACAGTAATCAAACCCATAGTTTACAGATTGCAGCACCCTGAAGCAATTCAGGATTTTTCTTCAGCTTTATAGACAGAACTTTTTTATTTCCAGTTCCACAGGAAAAGACCTTCACTTGATTATTCCCATATGAAATTATTTCTGTCAAAGCTTTCGCTGAATGAAGTTTTGTCTTTCACCTGTGTTTCTATCTCGTCTTTTTCCTGGGTGCACATACTAATGCCCAGAGCAGAGCAGAAGTCGGCAGCAACAAAGATTTCCATGGAGCAGGCTGCCAGTCTTCAGCATGCTCCAAACTAGTACGTCATTTTTCTTTTTATAAATGTACAGACAGAAAAAAAAAAGGAGTTTTGGTTCCAACACTAAGATTTTTCTGAATCAAACTTGTTCTTTGCATTGTTCTACAAAGATGGCAACTTTCATTATCCTAATAAATTAACAAGAAAAGACGTCTCTGTTGCAATCATGTTACATAAACATCTCACCGATAGAGATATATCATTAGATTATATTTTAAGCTCCCATATGTCACTAGAATTCATGCTGAAACCACCTTACAATGCAATCTTTATGACAGATTTCTGTGGATTAACCAGCTTCCAGTTTTCTCTGACATTTTGTTAAAACTTTAATACTCTAAGCACCATCGCTTGACATGCTTTCTGCCACTACTTCTGCCAAGCACAAGCATATGCTCCAACACAGCAAGGGCTGCTCTTTGACTTATGTCTTTTAGCAAGAAAAATATTTTGCACTGACACTTCCTATTGTTTTAAAAGTACTTAGCTGAATAAAACTTTATTTTATACATGTGGGATTTTGCTCCCACATGTTTTGTTACTTTTATCACAATCTGTTTAGCCAGAGCATGCTAATAGCATGAAACTCAGCGACTCTTTAAACGTGCCATCACTACCTTTCCCCATCCTAGCAGAGACCCGCTAAGGTTAATCACAGGAAAGAACTTCTTTAACTAAGGGGCAGAGCAGAATACAACACCCATAAAATGATGATGACTGAAGACAGAAAATGGACAGGCTCTGTCCCCTTTATGGCACAGATCACACATTTCACAAGTGCACTGTCAGGGGAGTTCCCTGGTGTATCCATGTTTGAATAAAATGTATTATTCTCCCATCTTGCTGAAGGCTGAAATTTCTTTCTTGAAAAATCTTAGGTTAATAAAGATGACTTACAGATTTGAAAATACAGATAACGAGAAGGTGCACAGCACTAAGAATCTAAAACTAGATTTCTGTTTCATTCCTACACGTTCATCTGAAAATCCCTGGAAATATTTGCTGCAATATGTGATCTTTAATGCTGCAGCATGTCATTCCCTCCCTTGCTAAGTCAGCTCTGGAAAGAAAAGTGGAACCACATCGTCACCATTTCTTCTTCACGCTGCCATCCTTTGAGGTATCAGGACTACCTGGAGCTGAGATCTGATACCCAAAAGAATGATTCCTATTAAGCAGCAATGTCACAAGAAACTTAAAAAAAAAGGTGAACATCCCCCTCTAATTTCCAGAACAAAACACTGGAAGCAAAGCAAAGTTAATAGAAATACATTACTTCTTAAACAGCAATCCAGAACAGTGCCAACTTCATGAACACCAGGAATACCAACAAATTCAAATTGCTCAAAACCCAGCAATGCCACTGTCAGTTCCTGAAGACATTTTAAATAATATTGAACATTCTTATGTTCATCTGTTTATCAAGCCTTCCTTTTGGGTTTTAATCAGCTGTTTATACAATGATAGTTTCATGCTGGTGTATCTGTTGTTCACCAAAAATCTATTTATCAGCAAGGTTAGGGGCGCCTGTAACTCCACAGCGCCTGTTGAATGGTTTCCTGCTTGTCTTGAGAGCCCTCCTGGTGTGGGTCACAATGGGTGAGAGTCGATCCCTGCATCTCACTGGGGGTGCCTCTGTATCCCATTCCCACTATCTCCACTTTGAACTTCCATAGCTGCAATTTCAGATAATCACTTCTCATCCCAACCAACGTGACAGGGAACAGCTTATCCTCATCCTCTGCAGCACGTTTTGTACATTACAAGACTCACACATCTCTGCCTTAAATTCCCCTTTACCAGAACAACTCTTGCTTCTGTTTTCTAGGACCTGGGTTAAGTTCTTGCCATGCCTTGGATATTCTCAAACTGATACAAATCTTCCCTGAGGTCCAGCCCGTGGAAGGGCACAGCCTGACCACCACGTGTTGCCACTCTGGGACAGAACAGAAAAATTCCGTTATTTTACAAATAGCACTTCCATTTACAGACCCTGATGTCAGCCTTACTATTGAAGCCAAGGAATCACAATCCATGATAGATCCCCAAGACTGGACTTTTTATTTTCTTTTGATTCCCACAGCCCTACCCTGGGCTTCCATTTACACCTAGTTATTTCCCAGTTCTGAGATGCCAGCCTTAGATGTAAAATTGGAAATTTGATTTTTTTTCAGGCCACCTCTCTAGCGAGAACCATGAAAACCTACCTCTATCCTTTCAAGCTGCACAAATGTTTTGAAAGTTTGATAATCTTCAGATCATTAAATGAAAACAGTGACAAGGGACTTATAAAAAATTGTTTCCTTCCTGTAAACTCAATAATCATGGTCATGTTATTTTCCAAATGTGGTTTTCTCTAATGCATGTTTCCCCACCTTGTTTATAAGAATGTCATTCAATACAACATCAGGAACCTTATTACTGTCAAAATATAGGACATCCACTGCCTCCAGCAAACAACTCTGCTGTTCAGAAATCATCCAGGCACCACCACATGGGAACCACTCATGAACGGGAGTGTTAGGTTCAAAATGGAAAAGCAGTCACAAAAATAGGAGAGATTTGCATTGGCAGGGGGGAGATACAGACAGCTGACCATTCCTGCAGACTAGAGGTTTAAAAATACAAATTGGGCAAAGAATTCTGTTGCTCATTTAAAATCATTAACATTTCCAGCTCTTACTGTGACTGCCAGAGGTGATTTTTCTCTGGAGACTGTGCCTCTGACAGTGCCATTGTGCTGGCAGCAGTCTCGAGGGCTCCTCAGCCGGCACAGAGGGTGCAAGGTCTCACTGTGCCGCCAGCTTTGCAGACACTGGTGCATGTTTTATTAAAGAAGGTTTAGGAAGGAGAGCAATCCCTTAGTGATGATTCAAACACAAGAACTCAGAAAACAAATAACAGGTTCAGCATGGAACTGTCAGCAGTGGGATGGAGTTATGGGGATGCTCCCCACAACGTGGCAGGGCAGACACACAAACTGCATTGCTGACATGTGTGCTCCAGCCCAGGACAGGCCCTTAAAGGCAGCGAGGAACAATCTGGAAATACCAGTTGGGAGTGAGGCATGTCACTGCTCCACTTACCAGAGCACAGAGGGAAAGACACACAGGCATTTACTCCTACAAAGGGACGTGGTGACAGAAAACACAGAAAAAGACAATGACAATCAAAAACCCAAACAACCCAGAAGCGCTTCCGTAGCCATAAAGGTTACTTGTTAATTTGCTGTGGGCTGACATCCTTTTAAGAAAATACTCAAGAAGAATCTTCTGGTTTGGCCATCTGTATGGAAATCACAGGACATTCAGTGTGTCTGGAGTTATGATACAAATCACAAGGGATTCAGGTAATCTGCATGTCTGGAAATAACATGGGAACATGAAAGGAGTCAGCTTGATTTACAGCAGATGGATGACAACTGCAAAGCTGGTGCTGGGCTCCTACCCTGACACTGGGATTTATTACCAAATTGTTGGGCTGCGAGTGCACAACAATGCGGACTTTTTGGAGCTTTGAAAAAATCCAGATGCTTTAGGAATAGGTGGAATTTTACAGATATCTGCAAGACTCTTTTCATTGCTCAAGAGGCCTGTGATAACCTCACCCTTCTTTTATACATGGGAAAAACAGTGGTCAAGGAAATGTTCCCCCTCTTTTGTGCACTGAACATTAATAAGCAAGAATAGATATTCTCAGAAATTTTTATATTTCACTCTAACAACCTGAAAACTCAAATCATCAACATCAAGCATTCAGCAAGTGAACTGGCTGGGTTCCTTTTTAGGAAGATTAGAGCACTTCATGTTCAGAAAAGAGAATATTGAGAAAGGCACCAACTCCAATAGACCACCTTTTCTCTCCTAAAATACCCTGAAAGTTATAGAACTTTTTCATTCTTTACTATCATAATTTTTCAGAGACGTCATGCAGAGCACACAGACAGGTAAAAAATAGATATGGAATGAATAACCCTGTCCCCTAGATGAAATATTCAACCATTAGCAAGATTTATGGAAGCAAAAGCATGTGCATTCTATAAGCCAGCATGTCTACTCTCACAAAAAAAAAAAATTCTGAGATAGCTGTCTGATCATATTCTTCCCAAGGCTCTTTTGCACTAGTTTGAAAAACTTAAAATACAAAATTATGTAGTTTAGCTGCAGACACACAATATATAATACCAAATAATCTCCTCATCAGAAACTGTTATAAATAAAGAGAACTTCTATTTAAATGCATTTGCATTTAACTAAATTGTTACATTTATTCTGAAAACCAGACCAGTTTTAAAAATTAGTATTTCTTTTGGCATTTCTTCCCCGAATTGTAATGCTGTACAGTCAAACATTGCTGTATTGATGAATTGAGAACTGTGAGTCAAGAAGGATTTCATGCTGGGTACACTGAGGCACTGATGCCAGAATTAGGACACAGCCACAGGATACAGGATCCCCTGGAGACAACACAAAGCACCAAACCCTGCCCTGTCCAGGTGGCAGCTGGGGCAGACTGACCTCACACCTTTGACATCTGTGAGCAGCCATCAAGAAAAGACTGCACAAGTTTCCATCTGAACGGTAAAAATCTCATTTTTACTCTGTCACATGAATGACATCAGAATCCTTCCATGGTAAAACTCCTACTCTGATGAGATGTTCCCAAGAACCTGGGATACAAACCCATTTATTAAAGGCTCTGGGTACCACCACACATCAGCAGTAACAGGAATTATGAGAGACCAGCAGCACTGGGCTCAGAAGAGGTACAAGAACTTCAGACTGTGTGTTCCCCTTGCAGCAGTGATGTCGTGAGATGGGAACATCTCTTACACAAACCTCTCTAAAAGGTGACAGCTTTTGGTTAACATTTATTTGATCACATTTTAGTGAGAGATAAAGACTCTGAATCTCTTTCAGCCATATTGACCAGACAAAACCACTGGCATCAGCCATTCCCACCACAAACAAAATCAGAACTTCAAAGTTCCACACACGCCATAGGAAATAACACTTATGGATCTGCCTTCTGCAGACAGCTGCAATGCAGTGGACAAAATCTAAGACAACCAAGGGGCTGAAAATAGTCCAGGTTAAAGCACACAGAGCTCCACATCAGCTCATCTGCCCTCCTTTGATTCTGTAAGAACAGATGTACACTATCTGCTAATTATCTTCCTCTATGCAACTGACTCCGATATTTTGCTCGGATATTTTTACAGCATACTTTGATATTTTTATCATGATTGGAAAAACAATTTAGATAAGGAAAGATCTAACTAAAAGGCTTGCCTAGTCATCATTCTCATAATTATTTAGGGCTTACATTCATCCTTCCTATGGAAGCAGTTTGCAATCTATTCTGAACAACTCCCTAGGGATGACAGCGCTTGAGCTGAGGGCTGAGCTCACTTCTTCGAAGGTCAGTCACTCATGGAGTAGCCAAAATGCATAAGCAAATCAGGAAACTCGGATAGACATTTGTAATAACAGAATTATAAGCCCTTAATACAAGGTATTGCCTCCTTTTTTACAGACTGAGTTCGTTTTTGGCTGGTCAAGAGGCCTCGTGTTGGCTCACGAACACGTGGAACCAACACTGCTGTTATTTTCAGTCCCAGCTGGAACCTCCCGAGTGAGCTGTGTCCGACCTTCTGGCTAAAATACTCGCCACAGTCATCCAAATCCCTGAAGTTAAAAAGGACTTAAAAAACCCCCCAGAGCCCAAACAAATTACAAAACAAAACCACACAGAACAAACAGCTGCTCTAGGTTGCCTTGTGTTTAAGGAAAACATGCTGCATTCCAAACCATGGTACTGTCCCTGTGAGAGAAAGAAATATCACAAAATGGCATTGGTTCTATACAGCCTGACCTCCTACTCACCTCTAGAGCTGCCATATTAACATCTCAGTATTCATTGCACTTTCAAAAACACTTTTCGAGTCCAAGAAGACACGAACTCACAGAAACAGTCAGAGGAGCTTGACTTGGTGGGAGGTGTTGGCTGATGCTCAAGCAGGAAAGACAAGTGCACCTTTCAAAAAAAAGTTCATCTTCCACCAGCCCTTTCAAAAAAAAGCTCATCTTCCAACAGCAGATCTCATACCCAGAAAAAAAGTGCAGTTAAAATCAGCCTGGAACTCCCTGTAGAAGCCAGTCATTCCAAGATATAAAGTGTGAAAACATGTTCCAATGCCTGCTCATATGTGACCATTGAAACCACAAAAATCATCCTGAAGTGATAATTCCATCCTGTTTTTACAATTTAATGTCTGGCAAAACGACGGCCGTGCCATTTGTAACAGGAAAATTGACCTAATTTATCAAATATCTTTTTTTAAATTCCTTAAAATCCAAAGCAATTTGGCATCCAGCCATAGAACAAAGTGTCCCTGAGCACAGTTTCAAGGCCAAATACGAGCTAGCACATATGTAAATATGTGCAAATAGGAACTCACTGCTCAGTTACGAAGACCTAGCTTCAAACAAAAGTCATTGAAAGTCTGTTCATGGATCACTCAGAAGCACAAATTGACAGGAATGTGCACAGCACAAATGCTACTTATATTTGCATCACTTTCAAGAATCCCCATCCAAAATAATTTTTTTTTTAAAGCACAATATTTTTAATACTTTTTTTTTATGTAAAAATAGAAAAATTAGCTGACAGGCATTCGGATCTCACAGTCATCTTCTCTCAGATTTCAAAAATTTCCCATGTTTTGCTGTGTTCATAATTCCATTACACTCATAATGAAACACACAGATACAAAAGTCAAAACCACCATTTTATTTTTTAAAAGGAAGTTAACACATTTAGCAAGCACCTTGTACTTTTATAATGAAAGCAAGTTTCCCACGCCTATAAAATCAGTTCTACAGGAGTATCAGCAGTATGAGAAGGGTCATTGAAAGAGGAAAATGGGAAAAACTGGGAAAGGGGGAAAGAAAATAAGAGAAGAGAAGAGAAGAGAAGAGAAGAGAAGAGAAGAGAAGAGAAGAGAAGAGAAGAGAAGAGAAGAGAAGAGAAGAGAAGAGAGGTAAGGAGAGGAAAAGAGCAAGAGAGAGAAAGAGTGGGAGAAAGAGAGCAAAAGAGAAAAAAGAGATGGCTGTGTAGATAGCACACTATAGGGTAAAATGCTAATTTTGGACACAGTGAGATGCCAGCTTTTCTGCCATTATAGCAAAATGTAAAACCCCGTTCTTTAATACCATCTTCCCCAAAATGAATAAAAATAGAGATGAGTTAAAGGCAGTTCTTCTTGGACAGCAAGACAACATCTTTGATAGGAAGTTAGGCTGATTTTGCAGGAGGAAAGTGTCATGCATTTACCTACAACACTGTGGAATTTGCAGGACTTGAAGAAAGTTGTTCTTGAAACCTGAAAGGAAAGGAATATTCCAGTCAGTACCTGTGCACATTACCAGCACTACCCACTGTGCCACAGCAACAGAAACAACTTACAGCACAAGGGCATTGCACTTGAGCACTCGGATGCACGTCTGCTCCCCTGCACATCCCTGCCCGCTGTGTGTGGAGGAGGAGAAGTTCCTTGGCAGGGATACCATCCCTGTTATGGACAATAATTCCGACAGAACAGGATCACTAATGTTACTCTTTACCTTACTCATTTTTGGTCTGCAAAGAAAAGAAAATAGAGAGGGAGCATAGGTAAAATGGAAAATAAATATCTACTGTTGTGCTCTTTTCCCCTTTACAGAATTTTCCCCAGACTGTGTGTCAGGAACAGGCCGCAAGCGTCCAGACACAAAAAAATCCCCAAAGGAATAAAATCATAATTCACAAGCAAAAATGTGACTTACCAGCAGTTCAGTATCACTCAGGTGGTCTGTGTAACATTTTGGTGCAAATCATCCTTGCAGAAGTCGCCTCTTGAAGGGATGATTGTTCCAGGCTGTGCTCAGCAGAAACAAACTCTTGCTCCCTTGGCGTCCCCTGATTTTCACTGGTGGGCTTCCACACAGCCAGATTCAGGTGCCTGCTGTGCTTTTATGAAACTTGTTCCCCCAGCAGCCCACAATAGGTGTGTTTGCCTTGAACAAAGCTGGATCTGATGTTGGACAAATATTCATTCCTAATGGATGCTGACTGTCAAATTAACTGCTTAAGAAAACTGGCTAAAAAGTGGTGATTTTACCAGGAAACTGATATGTAAGTTTATGCAAAATCCACCAAATACTCAAATAATCAACTTTCACACATCAGCAGAGTGCCTACATTCAGCAGAGCACCTGACTCCATCCATGCAGTTGCAGACTCCTGCTGTCACAAGGTGTTATTTCCAACGCTGCACAGTCCCAGCTCACATCACGTCCGAGTGGAAAGGTGTGTTCTTACCCACAGAGCCAAACACTGCCTCCCACATGGCTCTTTCTGTGATGTTACCCTGTTTTTAGATGAGATTATTGGCTGGGCTCAGGTAACATCTCGAATTCTGGCTGCAGTGACACATCAATCACAAGATGAGACAGGCTTGTGTGAGAGCAAATGCATACAGTGGATTGCTCTGCAGCTGAGGAGTGAGAAGCTGTATGACACACCAGAAATTCCAAATCTCTGCATTTCCAATGCATTCCTGCAAAGCTGACTAATTACATCTGTGTTCCACACCCAATAAAGACAACTTGTATATTGTACAGTCAGAGAATGTAGAAAATTGCCTTTCAAATGCATATAACAGCAAAGGTGTTACTGAACATTCAGAATGAAAATTCTGAGATTGTTATCCAGGGGAAAAGAACCCTTATTTTGAGAGTTTTTAAACCATAACAAGCAGTGACAGAGACACTTCAGTCTATGAAATGGGAATACTACCTGGGTAACTGAGCAGGTGTGGAACGGATTATACCACACCAGATCCCACCTGCAAGAAAAACTGTACAGCTAACTCTTGGTTAAACTACAGGGCTACCTGTATAATACAGTGATTTATTCAGAGCATTCTCACGGTACTGGCATTCTGTTACACGACTTACAACTTTTTCCCAACACAGTTCATGCAGCACTTAGGTTCTGTTTCAGATCAGCAATGGTAAATATTTATTCCTGATTCTGTAAGGCAGGTGTAGCATCCCAGAACAGGATAAATCAGATAGAAAACTTCAATTAAACATCTTCACTGCTATGGTCAGGCACTGGAATGGGTTGTCTGGGGAGGTTTTGCAATCTCCATCCTTGGAGGTTTTCTAGACCAGACTGGACAAAACCCTGAGTAACTTGGTCTGACCACCGAGCTGACCATTTCTTTAATGAATGAGACTAGGGATCTCCTGAGGTCCCTTCCATCCTGAAGTATTCCTGAAGTATACCTTGAAATGTAAGTACATACTAATTTACTTAGTGACTTCTCTTGCCTCATGTAAAAAGCAACATTAAAAAAAACACACCTGAATTATCACATAAGAAAAAAAGGGGCAAAAATACATCCCAACTCTTTTATAAATACAACATAAATGATAGAGAATATAATCTTTATTTCTCTCAACAACTTAGACATCCTTTTCTTTATAACTGCTCATTCACAAAACACCTTTGAGGCTACTTAGAGTAATAATGATATTATTTGTGTTTCATTTTTCCTCAGAACAAATGCACATGATGAGAAAGTTCATCTAGGAGTTAGAATTTTTCATACATGAAAGATATATTGAATTTCCCTCCAAATAATTTTGGACAGTATGTCGAAAACACATTGGATGCTCTGAGTGGCATAGGTATCAGAAATACTTTTATAACTAGAACAGTTTCCCTGTGTAGATTTGCGCAGCAATGCAACATCTTAGCAGATCTGCAACAGCACTTGCCCACATCAGCCATAGCGGTGCCACTGATGGAAGACAGAAAAATTAGCCAGGGGATAATTCCCCTGGCACTCCCAAATCTGGAAAATATAAGGCTGAGTTCTTTTAAAATGAATGACTACTGTCAGAAGCAATACTAACTTTGAATTCAATAGATAAACTTAAGACATAGGAAAATGCATCCAGGAAGAGAAAGTAGCTTTATTTGCTAAATACGGGTGGAATTGGATCAGCCTGAACTACCAGTACCAGATAACAAGAGCACCTGAAAACAAAATGAACTTCTTTCACAAAGCTATCATCATTAGCAAGGTGTGGCCAAGGGGTGAAAAGATTGTCATTTTTGACTTTGCCAGTGCTGCTTCTAACTCAATTTCTTCTCTGTGATTCCACCAAAGTAAAATAATGTTTCCTAAGCTCGTCCTACTAGGAAGGTCAACCCTTTCTCAACCCAAATCTAATGTCATAATCATAACTAAAGATGAGCTTATTATTCGCTCTGGCTTCTACTTGCTGGAACAAAACCAATGAAACTCTTTTCCTGTGAGGTGACCGATGATGCAATATCTTGCATTTCAGCATCAGTAAGAAAAAGTAAAGAAAACTTGGAGTTTGGAAAAAACCAAAAATAAATCACTCAAACAAAAAACTCCAACCCCGCTGGAGAACACAGATATTTCTTTGCTTGAACATGAGCCACTGAGGAGGGTTAAGCTCATATTTGAGAGATGAATCTCCAATTCCTCTTCTAGAAACTGAGCCCAAATGGACCGGTATCAGTGACCCAAATACAGAGCACACTCACCAGTCTGGTCATTGGGGTGCTCCTCAAGCAGCAAATGGAATTCCTTTCAGAATTTTTCTCCACATCTTGCCCCAGTCCATGGAAAAAAGGGACACTTTGCCAGGGCAGGGTAAGACTTGATCCCATTTTGTTTGTTGTTGTTGTTTTGTAAACAGGCCAAAAGGGTTTGTCAAATTTCACCTGAATCCAGAGTTTTGCAGTGACTCAAATATTCATTTTCTCATCCTTCCCCCACTGCAGCAATTCAGCATCAGCTGGGCAGCATTAGCCAGAGCATTGGCATTAACTGGACTGGTTGAGTTGCTGTTATCAGTGACCACAGGCAAACAGATCAGACTGACAACAGACGCAAACGAGTGCCCTCCTGGCCCTAGATGTTTCGAAAACTCTTCTGAAAAAAATTAAATTCATTCTTTAATGTAATTGATGAACAAAAGACAAGCATAGTTATATACAGGGGGAAAATCTCTGTCTTGGGAAATAAAATTACTGTAGAAGGATGTTTCAGTTCTTTTCGCAGGTGTGTGATCACCGTGTGACAGTCACAGTTTGCACTGTCTTCCAAAGAAACAGCCCTGAGCTCAAGGGATTCCAGCCCCTGATAAATATTATTATTTCATAAAAGCTGCAGCATGTTGGAGAAACTATTTCATTTTGAAAAAGATAACAGACTGCTTAAGGAACCTGATACCATGGAGAAGAAGCCATTAGTAGCTTTCAGTACCACAGCCATCCCTTACAATTATCTAAAAAAATTTTTTAAAAGAAGAACTGAACCACACATGCACTCCAAGGAAAATAATAAAAACAAAGTATAATCTCAGCTCATACACTACACCCTACTACGTATGTAACAATATCACATGACTTTTGCAATAGCACTTATAAATATTTTTCTTGAAGAAGTCACCAGTTACAAGGCATTTGAAAAAAATACCAGACCTACAGAAAAAAATCTGTCTAAAATACAGTATTTTATAACTGAGATCTTAAAAAAAACAAAAACCAAAACCAAAAAAGGTGAATATTTACCTTGTAAAATTCATACCTTCTCAAAACCAGACTGCAGTGCTAACCCATCGACTTTGCACACTTCAAGATAATTTATTTGGTATAAGATTATCAGAGCTTTTGCTAGAAATGTATTATTTTCTTTTGGAAAATATCTTTCTGCACCATCAGAGATGCCTTCCTGGACATGGAATTTTTTCCTCAAACTTTAGCAAATACATTTGATACTTTCTGATATGGACATTTTAAAAAGGGCCTTTTTTGTTTCCAAGAATCCCTTGATAAAACACAGGGCTATTTGTTATAAGGAAAAATTTACTCTTGCTCAAACTGAATATAAAAGGCAAAATTCATTAAAAGTTTTAAAACCATTCGCATTTTGTTTCTGTGTCTTTATGATTATAGACGTTCTCCATATTACACAGTAGCATGATAAAAAAGAAAAAAAAAAGCACTTAAAATTATGAATTTCTCTGTGAAAGTCCATGTTGTTGGTATGGTCCAGGGCTGATAGGCACAGACTAAATATCTGTATTCTGCATTCCCTTTTAGATTTCACTCCAGGCTGCTTGAGAGCACTAAGAGTCTGCTGCAGAACCTCTGCACGATTCTTTCTTCATTTGCAAACCGTGCATCACCGTGTTGGTGCTGTGAGAGCTCCCAGGATGCAGAGACTGCTGCAGAGGTGGAATGGAAAAAGGAAAATATTCCCCTCTTGCCCACCTGATGGGTAACAAATCTTGGGTGTTATTTGACCTCCAGTGAGAAAGCCCAGCTGAAGTGCCCAGCTGGGTGTGCTGGACGTGTTATCCAAACCTCACAAACACTGGGTCACTTGCACACAGCCCACCCTGGTCACATGCACCGAGGGTGAGTCTGAACTTCCTTCCCCTCTTCAGACTACCCAAAGAATCATCCACCGCTGAGGATTATTTTAGCTCTTCCTGAATCATCCTATCTCCACACTGAAGAGGAGTCAAGGATTTCCTGTTCATTTTCAGTGTGCATTATGGCACTGAAATTATACCTTTCCTCTTCTCAGCATCCTTGAGATGAAATTACTGAGGACAAATAAAGAGCAAAGTACCTGTCCCAAGGAAGCCACACAAAAAGCTGATGGTGCCAAAATGGCAATGGATGTAAGTGGAATTCATCACTGTTTGCTAAGCAACCGCAGCCTCTTCTCCACCCACAGTGCTGCACAGGTTGAACTGGCACAGAATCCAGATTAGATCTGAACATGGAGATGATGAACAAGATAAGAAAAGGGGTGCTTTGATAAGACCACCTTGTGCTGATAGAGAAATATCCTCTCTGCAAGGGCCACAATGCAAAACAGGCTCAGCTGAAGAGACAAAGGGGATGGGATACATGCTAAGTTTGATAAAAGGAAGAAAAAAAAATTAACAACTTTTAAAAGTCTAGCTGTCAGTGGCCCAAAAGTCGTGTGTTCAGCTTTGCACTCACTGCATTGTTGGCAGTGGCGTCTTCCCATGGTACCCTCCAGTGACGAACAGCCCAGCCCTGGGGATCAGCAGAGTCTCTTGCCGGGCTACAAAAACCTTCGCCTCTAACCCAGAAAAGCCTTGCCTGGTCAGCTCCTGGAGTTCTACCATTTGTCCCATGTGACCTGATTACAGCTTTGATCGATGGCCAGAGCAGCCATCTGCAAAGTACTCAAAGCTTCAGCAAAAGCTTCCTAAAGCTTTGATTTCTTTTCAGCGCCTTAAAAGTACTCCTAAAGTCACCTTGAGCACACAAGGATGACTTCTGTTTCTCTTGCTGATGAGCTTTCACAGATGATCTGATTAGAAAGTGTTTGGTACTGGGCTGCACTGCCACGGGGAGGAAGATCCTCTACTGACTCTGTTTCTGGCTTTTTCCAGATTCTCTTCCTGAACGGAAGTTTTTAACCTAGTGTTCTTCTCTGCTGCTTTTATCATGAAGTAGGGGGAAAAAAAAAAAATCTAATGATTTCTGCTCTGAACACCCCAGGCTTTTACATAAATGAAACGTCCTGAAAACAATTATTTCTCATTCATCAGCAAAGCAGTTCCCCTGCCCGTCTGTGCTGTGTGGTCAGTACGGCCGCACGGGGAGCTCCCTGTCTGCCAAGGCTCCCGACAGCAGGGCTTTGATGTGCTTCCCTAATGCCACCTCTTTAATACTCGATGAAAAGTGTTTCTGAGGATGTGCTTCTGAGGAGAAACTCTGTGCCTTCTTGTTTGTTCCACAGCGGCAAAGAAATGGGAAAAAAACCAAACCAAAAAATCACTGTCACAAGGCAGATTCTGAATTTTGCCTCAGTATAACATAAATACAGCTAGGCCAAACGCATTATGAAACAAGAAGGAACTGAAGTAAACTTTTGTCTTTTTGTGGCACTGCATAATTGAAATGGACAAAGGTCCAGATGTACCAGATGAATCTTGAATAATTGCATTTAAAAATATTCAAAAGAATCACACTAATTTCTGTTATTCTAGAGGATATGCAATATGATATTTTATAAGTTTATAGGAATATGAAGTATTCATTTCAAAACTCCCTTGTACTTTTTTTTGCCTTTGAGCTCCCACTAGTCTTATGGTTGATTAGCTGAGACATTCCTTTCAACAGTTACAGTTCCAGAGAGGCAGGAAACAGCAGAGAAATAAAATTATTCTCAAGAATCATCAGAAACTCAGCAATGCAAACTGCAGTGGCAGAGGCAGGGTGCAGAACAGAGAGGTATTTACCGAGTCGAGTCAATATTCAACTAAAAAGGAAAAAACTCTGTTGCCGGCAAGTTGGGAAACTAAAAAATGAATACATAGGAGAATTGATCTCCCTCTGGCATTAAAACCCTGCTGTTCAGTATGTTGGAGAATAACATGAGAAAGAGAGAAGTTGACTGGCTCAGAGTAGACCCCTTGGACATGATGGCCCACAGATTTAGAAGCATCTCTGCAAAACTGAACATTCAAGAAGCTTCTGCCTTCAAAGGACCTCAGAGTGTAACTAGCTACACATGGAAAAAAACAGGATTTCATTTCTCAAAACTGATACTGAACTAATAGGGAATAGTCCTCTCTTACACTTTCAGCATCTCACTAAGCCTGCCCTAGACTGAAATAGGAAAAATGCTGTCTCTTGTTTCTTAACAGATGATATCACCACCTCTGTCATGTTTTACATACAACCCTTTTCCACGAGAACTTCTGATTTGCAAATTAATCTAGGTTTATGCAAGTCTAGGTTAACAAAAACTACATATTGACCACAAATTTCAGTAAACACAATGACATTAAAAAAGAAAGCCCAGGCATTTAAGAAGGCATTCGACTCTGGCATCAGTAAGAGGATGAGAGGAGGAAAGGAAGAAAGGAAGGAGGAAGCAGAGAAAGAATGGAAGGACTTTGGAAACATTAACATGTATTGAAATGGGATAAAAATCTCTCATGACAACTCAAATGACCTGACTGGACAATAACTCCTTTTTTAAACAAAGAGTATCGGAACTGGATTTCATAGAAGCCTTTGGTATAAGACTGACTAAGAAAAGACAATTAGTAAAGATCTATAGAAAGTGTGGAGGAAATTTCACTGCACTGAAAGGTCATGCTCAATACAGAGAACGACTTTAAGCAAAGCTCTTCCTCCTTGGCATTAATATTCCTTAGTATACGTGTGTTAATGAAATTTCTAATGAAACAAAATCTGCAGGCACTGTCAGGACCAAGGATGATGCGAACAAATATAACAAGAACTGGATAACCTTGAGGAGTGTGGCAATATTAAGAACGTCGGTTTATGTGAACAGTGTTCAAGGAAATGCCAGGTCATGTGTTCTCAGCAGTATGCAAAAAAATTCTACCAAAAGCTGGAAAGAACCCACTGCTGGAAAATGAGTGAGGAAGGGAAAGACCTCCCTGTAGTGTTCCAGAAAAGACTCTCACCTGTGAGATGCAGCTGTGAAGACAGAGATGGCTCTTTGAAGAAGGGCAGGATTAATGCCATGGTGTAATACAGATTTCACCTGGGACACTGTTTACGGTATTAGATATTCCTCATGAAAAACTAATGCCAGTTCTGCATTTCTCTTAATGTCCTCCTGCATGAGAAAGCTAAAAAAGACTGGAGTATTCAGTTTGGTGAAAAAAAGCCTATGAGAAACTGTAAGTGTTTTCATTATATGTGTTATGAAGGTCCCAGGAGGGCCAGGGAAGACAATGAATTAAAAAAAATAATCGTAGGCTCAAGCAGTGAGTATTAATTTCATGCCTTCATAGGCATGAAAACACTTGGGGTAGAATTTATAGAATATCTAACCACTACAAGAAAGCAGTGGTGAAGCAGGCAAACAGGAGCAGGAGGGCACAAATCCAACCTTCAGGCATCAGCTTAACCACGTCTTAGAGGTGATTGTGGCTTCAGCACCTGCACCGAGTGACTCAGAAAGTCACTTGCAATCTTATTCACCCTGCCCATCTACCTACCAGCATTTCGTGCCTGAAGTGATTAATGAAGAGTAGACAGACAGGTTTTCATCAGGACAGAATGACATTTATGAAGACCAATCACTTTCTAAAGCAGCGTGACAGCGCTTCAAAACACAGTTCAAATGTGAACTTTATCCACATTCTTTAGTGGTCTTGATTACTGCAATGAAAGACAGGCTGGCTACACGCAGTGTCCTGATTTAAATCCATTTTACCTTTGTGATGCTGCAACAGAGCTCCCAAATCCACAAATGGCCTCTGGTCCAGGCACCCTGACTTCCACGGTAAATTCAGCTCCTGCCCTTTTTATGATATAATGGGCATTAAGCTTTCATACCAAGGGGAACAACAACTCTGAGAGCTCAGCACCTCGGGTTTTAGGATTGTTTCTTGAAATACAAGTGATCTGCATCAAACCTCTCCTCCAAACCAGATGAAAGGGACATTTCCATTTACAAGGCCCACGTTCTGAGTCTGAGTGAGAACAAGTGCTCTCGTTGAACAGCAGAGACATAATTTAATTTTCTGCTTTGCGTAAGGACTGACCCGACAAGTATTTCCTGGGAATACTTTCCAGAGCGGGTTGTGAAGGGATGAGAGACAGGATATCGAGTTTGTGAATCCCAACAAGGCTTAGTCATCTCAGCAGTGAGAGAGATGGCAAGACCTTGCTGGCCATTTAAACAATGCTGTGAACAGAAAGCATTTCCTCTGACTCTTCAGCTTCCCACCTTACACGCACAATTGGAAAACAGAAAAATACCAGGTCTTTGCTACAAAAACAATTAAAAGACACTGTCATAGCAAAACTTTCTCAATAAAAATCTCTGTAAGCCAAAATTATGCCAATAGTTTTCTTGCACATTATAGTCAGCCTAATATATATACTGCCTATATACTGGTTGTGTAATAGCTGGCTGCAGGTATGAGATTCTGCATCAATTGCTATCAATGGGAATCCTATACTGAACCACAAAAAACCCCCAAACAAACTAGATTTTACCCACTCTCAGAGCAAAGTCCATCGCTACATTTGATGCTTGTGAATATCAGTACACGGAATTTTAATGATAGTCTCTCTCTGCTTACTTATGCATGGAAATTATTTCAGGCAACAGTGTTTAACATATCTGTAAATTCCAGTAAAATGAATGAAATTTGGACACAAATGTAAAGCATATTCTTAAATGCATTCTCAAACAGAAATTCAGCTGTACCAAGTTCTTACCAGACTGCAGCACAAATTAAACACAGAAATCCCACATATTTAATGATACAGAAGTTATTTTAAAAATACACATACTTGTGTACTGTATACTAAAATGTGACATTAATCTGGAAAGTTCTGATATCATCTTAATTAAAGTGTCAAATAACATGCTTGCAATATTGGCATTATAAAAGTGATCATGAGTCTTTTTCAGAGAAAAGAGAGGTTTTACTTCGCAAGTTTTATCTACATAAGAAGTTCAACAGACACACCAGCCATTAAATCAGTATATATAAACAGACTGTTTACATGCATTGAAAGTTTACCTACAGCACCGTGCTTAGGAAAAACCCCACAAAACACCTATTCAAGGACAATTCCAACCTCTTGCCTTCATTTATAAATGGACACAAGCTGCCACACAGTTCAGCAGTAAAGGAGGATAAAGAACTGATAGTAATCCTGTGCTCCTCACATGAACTCCAACAAGGCATTTGAATGAGACTTTTAAAGCTGCAAATTGTCCATCAAAACACAGAATAATTTTTGCTAATCCTTGTGCCACAAATTACTAATCCATCTGGAAAGCTATTTTTTTCGCATGTGTTTACAAGGATCTAAACGTCATCAGACAGAAAGACAACTGGGTTAGTAGCATGTGAAAAAAACCAACCCACCCGAACGAAACCTGAAAAAACAGAACCCGACAGAAATAAATAAAACCTCAGAAGCAGTTGACCACAGAATAAGTAGGATTTGCAGAAGTACTTACAGCTTTCAATCTCCAGCGTGCAGTTCTGCTCATCCAGCGGATATCTCCGCAGGTCCATCATACAAGCAGCTGTTGTCGTAATTCTGGGAAGGAAAGAGAAGAGTTTGTTCATGTTCCTTGTTCCAATATTCCCTTGCTCACACTTTGCTGAAAGAAGAGATTTTATCTCTACATGACTGATGCTCTGCCTGGTTTTGCTCGAATACTACACCTGCTGCTTGCTTGCAGCTAAAGCTGTCCCAGGGAGTTCTCCCAGCCTGGTGGCCTTGCACAGCCTCCCCTCGACAGAAGAATGCTCTGCTGTGGCTAAGAACAGCTGGCTGGCCAAAGCACCTGGGGAACCTGTGTCCACACCACGAAAAAATGAGAGCACTGGACAGCAGCCAATTGTAGAAGGTTTCTCCAGGCTGCAAGGCTGACCAAATGAATTAGCTCAAATCATAACATCCAAGATGATCATCTCCACAGTGGGAGCCAAGAGGGAGTCAATGGAGTGCCTACAGTGTCGCTGTTGAACCGCTGGCCGAGTGAAGAAATCGAGACGGTCGAGTGGCATAAATCTGAATTTATTATTTAATTATAAAACTTATATAGACTTTTCAAAGGTCTTCCGGATTGGGTAAATCCAAATCCTCCCCCTAGGCCGATTGGCCAGGTTAGAACTGCCCATCTCTTCAGAGACCGTTTCAATAACATCTAAACTTTATCTTTATTTATAAAACACAGGAAGAAGAAGAGAAAAATTCCCATGGGAAAGAATCTGTGTTACCACACCTACAGCACGTGCAAACACTGAGACGTTACAGGATCAATGTCTTTCCAAGGTATTAATGAGGGATTGGGAGACCATCAGTCTCCTTCTCAAAATCCTGTTTCATGTATGAGGTTTACTACTCTCCTTTCATAGTAGATACTTAGAATGTTCAGTAACTGTTTAAAAACTTCTTGTACATTCTTTGTTCTGACAAAAAGACTTCAGAGAACTCTTTCATTTGATGGATCTTATTCTTCTCCTTGAATACCTAAAAAGTGTTCATTAGAGGCATAAAATTACAGTTGCCTGGTCAAAATTCACTCAAAATTGACTCCAGCAACTATTTCTGCACGGCACTTACGAATCTTCATTAATATCCTTACTGTCCTGTCCTATTGGTCTCTTGGAGAATAGGGACATCTTTTGGCACAAAGTTCTTTCTTCATTCCATACAGGGCTACTCACAGAATTTTGGAAAACACAATGTTTTTAATCAGGGTGTGTTACCAGAGGTGCTTCACAAGAAAGCTCTTTGGAGTGGGACAAAACCAGGGGGAAAAGACTCCTTTGGCTCCTCTCAGTGAAAGCCTTCCAGCTTTTACCAAAATCAGACTGCTGAGGATGCAGCAAATGCAAATGGAGCAAGCAGCAGAACATATTGGTAAAAAAACCCCTTGGCAGTTCATACTTGGTTCCTTATTTTTAAATGTAAAGGAAAATCAAAGAAATTGCCCTGTGCCAGTATCAATGTAAGACTGACTATTTTGGGACAAACTTAAAGAAGGGTGTAGTGAGACCAGAAAAAATTTACAGCTCCTGTGTTTTGTTGGGTTATGTTTGGGGTTTTTGTGGGGAGGTTTGTTGTTTTGATTTCCTCAGTATTTCCAGAGCTACCTGTATATCATTGTCAGGAGTTTCACAAGACTTTCAGCAGTTCACAGAGGAAAAAGTGGAGCACAGACTTACAGCCAAGGTTTACGGGCACAAAAGAATTGTGGTAAAAACGAACCTGGTGGACTTGCTGAGTTTTCTCACAGCTTTCTCTGCACTAAACACATCCTACCAAAGTCTATCAGATCCAGGGGTTCCACAGAGACAACCACGCTACCCTCAGCAAAGTGTCTGTTCACACTCATGGAGTGGAGAACTCAGGATTCTCACACATTTCTGGAGGATTTTTGGGTGCAACAAAAACGACAAGAGGGGCCAAAGGCTGCAAACAGCTGGGATAAAAACTCTGTAGGGAACATTAACAAATCATTAGAAGGCACAATGCCCTTCCTCACCAGAAAGTAAAGAAAAAAAAATGGCACAGTAAGGAAAATGACTGGTAAAGCAGAGATTTAATCAAGCCAAAACAGAAATTTTTAATAACTTATTAAATTCAACTTGCTTGTTCCTTCTTATCCATAATGCAAATCCATTGAAATAAAATCAAAAGTCTGTCCTTTCCTCTCCTCGTACCTCCCTCATATTTTTAGCCTGACTTCTCACATTTCTAGTAAAGTAGAAAAAGTTCTCTTTCATCTTCAAAATTATTTAAACAGCAAAACTACCTTTTGATAATTCTTAGTGGTTTGCAATTCAGGGTGATTAGCTAAATCAAATTACCAAAGCAAGAGAGTGCAAGAATTACCACCTTGGAATACTTTTAAAGGCCAGAGACATGACCCAACCTTTTCAGACAGAGGAAGAAACAGCATTTGAAGAAATAGAAATTTGAGAATTTGGGAACACTTGAAACAGGCCCAGAGCCTCTCCCCCAGAGCATAGTTGTTTCAAATTTCACAAAAGGATTAAAAATATTTTTTATACAGCCTGTACTAGTGCAAAAAAATATAACCTTGTATTTAGCATAATGTAACCTTGAGAACAAACAATGAAACAGTGGAAGCTTTTAGAAAAACAACACCATGACTCAAGGCACTGCAGTCATTAGGGATGATGCACAATAACAGCACTCCGAGAAGCACCACATGAAATGAAACACATCACAGAACGGCCTCTCTCATACACTCATCTTTTCATCTGTTGCTAAAGAAAGGGAAACCTTGTGATATTTTATGATTCCTAACAAAGAAAATAAGTTTTCATCTTCCTCTTTTATGAACTGTATTTCGAGTGTAGACTGATTATGAAGAACAAAAAAAAGCAAACTCTGAAGCACCACTAAACGGACTAAATGAAGTACTATCAAGTAGGCCTAGAGAAAACTTCATGTGTTAAAACAAGCACAGCTAGACTGCCAAAAATCTGCACCACAACTGACTTGCAGGGAAAGTAAAGCTTGCTGTTAATAATTCAAAGTAATTCAGATAAACTATTATTTCTGAGAAAGCTGAAAATCCGCTCACCTCCAAATCTTTGGGGAAGTTTTACGATTCAAGTAAGAGCTGGAAATTGGCACTACTTCTTTCACAGGCCAAATGTGAAGGCCATAAAGAACATTTTTTAAACACTTCTAAACTTAAAGTGAGGCAGAAAACAGTACCCATATTACAATACTATCCCAGAAGTGCTGGTAGCTCTTATTTTTCAGTTCTTTGCAGGGAACACTTTTACAAAATCCTATAGATTTTGCTATTCTGACAAGTTCAAGTGGGATTTGAAATTCAAAATAGCAACTTAAACAGTTTTGACACGCGTAGTGAGGAAAAAGCAGCGCTGGAATAGACGAGAGCACTGCTAATGACATGTGGAGCTGGACAGAATCCAATTCCCTCTTGGAGCTGCAATGGCTTTGCAGGGCTGTGGAGAATAAGCAGTAAGAGAAACTTATTTGTGCCCTGGAAGGAAGCAGCCCTGACCTGTAATTACAGGTTTAGACACACAGAAATGATGAGCAAGAAGGTGACAGTTTCAGATGGCTCTCCTGAGCAGAGCGGCAATACAAGAACTCTGTAACACCCTCCTCTCCTGTTCCAGCCCTCACACATTATGGTCCTGTGGAGCCACAGAGCTGAAGCTCAGGAAAATACAAGGACCAGTTCTTTCTCTAAATGCATGCACATGTATCCTGTTGAAAGCAGTGTGAAACTCCGCTTCAGATTTGTGTATCTGAAAGCTGACAGACTCCCCATTAACAACACCAGGAGCAATCCAGAGAGCTCGGAAGGATAACAGACGGAATCTCTTCATCGAGGACTTTGCGAGAATTCTCTGTGTGCACTGACCGGGTGTCAGGAAGTCTCTAAATTAGCTCCTGAAATAACGTACTGCAGCTCAACCCACTGTTCACCTCTGCTTCTTGGAAAAGCATGAGAGCTGGAAATGCCTGTGACAGCAGCAGGCAGCAGAACCAATTTCAAATACCTGGAAATTCTGGGAACAAACCATCAGTGGGATAAATCTCCCTAAAATGATAATACTGGATTTAAACATATGTCAAAGTTGTTAGACATACAAACAGATTTAAATAAAATAAACTTATTGCTAATTAGAGAGTTCACAGAATTTCTCCTCCTTCTGTTTATTCACAGAAGAGAAAATCTTCCCTTGTGTGATCATAGGTTAAGACTTGGCTGTAGCAAACTCCAAACAACAGTGACGTTTCTATAAATTCAACATTAAATCTAAACATTCAACTACTGAATCTTTCAACTACAAATCAGCTATAATCTTTCAACTGTAAACAGCATATAGAGTTTCTCAGAGTGGTTTTATAGGAAAAAAGAACAGCTGTTTTATTGATGTTGACGTCTCTATTTGAGATGAAATGACATTCACAAGCTATCCAGAATCTGTAATATGCTCTCTCCTAGCACTACTCCTCAACATTTCCTGAGTATTCCAACCTAAGTGCCAACAGCTCATTTTTCTCAGTCCATTTGGAGCTCGTTATCTAATGATATGTGGATGTTGTTTCTGCAGTGTGCAATCCTTAGATAGCAAGGTGCTCTCTGAAAGCACCAAGCATATTTGTCAAAGCTGGAAGGCCAGCTTTAACCATAATACAAGTTAAGAATATGAAGGATATGGTACTAAAGCATTATCTAAATGTAGTACAAGAGAGGAAAAAACTTTTGCAGCTGATAAAACACAGGGAGTCAGAATCCACACAGAAACTTCGACCTCATTAAGTTTTGCTGTTACTGAGAATGCTGGGGAAAGAAGAACACCAAATTTTGAAGAGGAAACTAAAATCTATTTGCCCATGATCCTTCTTGGGAAGATGTTCTACATTTCTCTGCTGAAGTACAGCCCATTGTGCCATCTGCATGCCAGCAGGGAAGAGTCATGGAAAATCAGAGAATTTGGCTCTTGTTTCATGGTAAAAGAATTCCGTCACAGAAGAATCAGAATTTTGCTGCAGAGTTCCATTCCATGTTCTGCTGTACTGCTATATATGCAGCTCTATAAATTGTTCTTTAAGTGAGATAGCATTTCCCACCATCCTGTCACTGTGTCCAAAATTCAGCCATAACATCATGTTCCTGATTTAAATCCTTGCAAAAAGCACACATCACTCTGCAGTAAAATCTTCTGCTACAATAACCCCAGCTTCAGACTGAACTTATTCAAACCCTTCTCTGAAGTAATAGTTTTTCTCTAGAAAATCACACCTATATAACATGGCAGAAGAGCTCAGAGGAGCACTTCATAATTTTAATATTTTATCACTGAGAAATGTATCCTTGTCTTTCAGCATTCATGTCACTTCTCCCTTTCAAAAGAAATAAATAAAAGGGAGAATGCTAAAACACTTCAGGACTTGCCGAAAATGAAACAATATGAGCATGGTGGGTAGCATGAAACAAGCAACCTTGGAATAAAGAGTTAGTCCATCTCCTCCCCTTATCCAGAGTTCATAGTCCTTTTGCTTTACTAACCATCACTGAAAACGCAGAAGTCTTACTTTCAAGTATTCTGCAAAACTTTTCTTATTCTGATTGGGAAAATTACATATCTACTTCACTCAAATAATGTCAGCATTGAAACAAAAAGTATATTATTTCACTTTCTTTCTTTTAAAAATTTATATTGCTACCGTCCAAGTTACACCGCATAAAATAAATCATATATACAAACCAGCTTGAAACTAGTTGTTCTGTTATTACATCACATTAAATAGAGACTCTCTCAAACTATGGAAGAGAGCCAGAACTTTCTAAGGAGACCCATGAATTTGGTGGGTTTTTAATCAGTTCTCACTGTCTAAAATAAGGTACTTAGCTCTGACGAGTACACTGGACTGTAAACGTACCCTACATTAACAATTTTTATCCCAAGAAGATAAAGATACAGTTCCTGGGGAAAAAAGGGAATATCTTCTCCACAAAATATACAGTGCTTCAATGCATTCATTAATTGTGCAGGTACTATTGCCTCTAAAAACACAGAAATAGGGAAGTACAAATTATCCCAGGTAAAATAATACCAACTGTGCCCACAGGTTAGTTTTACATGCCTTAGCAGAGTGACAACTCCAGTAGTCCAAGGCCCATCCTTGGAAGAACAGAGTCCTGTTTCACCGCAGGACCTGGCTCTGGATGTTCTCTTGTGTGGGTCTGAGCAGACAGCAACCCTCTCCTCCAAAACATCTGCAGGAGCCACCCTCCAGCAGCTGCTGGTTCCTGGAAACCAACTTCCCTGGAGATGCTGGGGATGTTGACCCAACCTGCACCTCCCTCTGGCAGTGAGGAGCTCGGGCTCTGGATAATGAGCTCACAGAGAAACTGCAGGCACTTCATTATCTCCTTAATCCACGGTTTCTGTGTATTTGATTTCTGCAAAACCCTTCCTTCTCGCAGAATGCCACCAACCAAGAATGTTATGTGTTAGCTGTCTGTTCCAGGAACTGAGGGGAAGGTGTTTTTGCTGTCCTGGAGAAAAGAAGTTCTGCTTTAAAATTAACGTGAGTTAAAAATTAATGTGAAAGTCAAAGCAATCTTCAGCAAGAAAGGCACACTCAGATTTATGATTGCAGCTTATTTAGTAATTCCTACAGAAGTAGTAAGATAAGAGCCCAAAGCTCCCATTCCTGTGGCTTTTGTGAGTCAGACGGCTCATTTCCCACAGGAAAATGTGAATAGAAATAATAAATGTAAGTGGAGTCTTAATAAGCAGAATCACTCTCAGATCCAAAAAGGTGGGAAAAAGTCAGTAAAAAATCCTATAGCACAGACTTGAAATTATTAAGTTTCTTTCAACAACCTTTACAATAAAGCAGTAACCCATAAAATTCTTACAAAACACCGAGACAAAAGTAAAATGAACTCTCCCTGTCCTGGAACAGGAGTCACACTTAAAAAACAATCAAACGGAGACAGTTCAGAGTCAGCAGGAAGGTGAGCTGTAAGAGGCATAGCAGAATACCAGACACAGGACATTACTTACTAACTCATTTTTATTGGAAATTTTTACCCACACAGACTGGAATGCAAGGAGGGTTGCACTGCCTCTGTGCAGGATTTCTATTAGACCATTTACCTGGTGTGCCTTTTCTCCCATTAGACAATCTGCTACACACCTTTGGAATTCTAGCAAAAAAGACAAGCTCACAAACATGCAACCCCTTTCCTCTTCACTCTGCTCTGACAGAACTTCACCAGAGCTAGTAATGGAGTGTTTGCTCACCTTCTCTTAACTTGTCCTTTTATTTTCTGTCTACAGACAACCTGACCTTCCCCACAAGGCATCAGAAACCATTTCAGTGGCATGTCACAGTGATGTGGGACACACAACCATGGGTGATTTGCTCACCATGACAATGAGTAAGGGAAAAATCCTCCTCCAAGCACATCCACAACTCCATCATTATGTGCTAACACTGGTGCCTTGCAGTTACCCCCAGTGCCCAGGATGTTCTGAATGCCCCAGTTACTGAAACTGGAGAGAGCATCACACTAGGCCACCTCTATCCATGACCAAGTCTTATACAAATGTAGGTTTTTTGTTTGTTTTCTTTTGGTTCTGCTTTTCCAGATAAACTGCCACTCACCAGATCCTCAGTTTAGGAAAACAGAGCATGCCAAGTGATCTCCCAAAGTAAGACCCCCAGATCTGTGTCCCAGGGAAGCACATCCCGAGCAGCCGAACTCGCTACAGCTGGGATGTGCTCTCTACTTGCCCCAAAGTGCTCTTGCAAAATGCATTTCCTCACCTCTGGTAACATATCCTCTTTCATTCTCTACCTGAGAGGTGAGCCACTATCAAACAGCTGGAGAAAATAATTTTATTTTTTAAAACATTTTCCATGAGAGCTGGAAGCACGTGCAGTTGCTAAGCTCATCAGAAGGAGAATGGTCCAGCTAAAATCTCCTCTGTTCCCACCCTCCCTCTCCCCTCATGCATCTTGTAGGCTTGAAACAGTGCCACAAGCAAAAAGAAGAATGAAAAACTGTCCCTTTTTGTCCTGCTATTGCACAAGCTGATTAAATCTCCTGTAATCATTCAGTAAAACAACCCAAATACCCTCGTAATTGGCTATTGTCATAAGATCAATATATTTGGCTTTGCAAATAAGTATTTCAGCTTAGTTCTGATATTTAGGGCAGAGTAAGAGTCACAAACCTAAATACATAATTTTACCCTACTGGCATCCTTTCAAATACCACTGTAATATCAACTGTCAGTAATGGCAGAACACAAACAAATAACAGAGATGATCTTAAAGCTCCAAAGCATCTGAAGTACAGCCCTCAGACTTTATGTCTACTATGCTAATGTATTACACAACCATTAGCTAGATTAGGACACTGACACTGATGCCTCAGTTTGCTCTTTATTTTATTGAATGACTGTTATTTGTAATTAGTAGGTCATAATGCTTCAGCCCCGTGTGGCAATAAGGGCATGGGGATGGTGAAGTCCAGGGATAGGTGGTGATGTCCACAGCAGACTTTTTAAAATGAAAAATTCTGCAGTGCACAAAATGTGTATATACATATGTATGTATGTATGTATCTCATGGCTACTGATAAAACAGAAAGTAATCTAAGGGATATTATATTTCAGAGAGAATGAGACTGTCCACGCTACATTTATCTTGCATCTGCAAAGTCAGTGCACATAATACTAATTACAAGCACGTTTGCGTATCCTCACCTGCTCAGCATCTCCAGGGGCTGTGTAAAAGCTTTTAAAAGGAAACAATAAGAAACCGGCTTTCCCCCTGTCGTGGTTTGACACTGGCCAAATGCC